>OZ024821.1:129065398-129242122 GCA_964016985.1 Anodontia alba
AATGTTACCCGAGGGGTTGCTGACATTAACTGTCGAGGGCGAACGAATCGGCACAATACCCTTGTACAAGGGCAACAATTGTATTTTTAAATACAGAATTTGCACTGACAGTGATGACATCACCAAAGGGTACAATTACCTGCGATGGTAATATTGATTGAATATTACACTGCACGTGAAATACGCTTATCGAAGTGCCGTCAGAGGGTAATTTACTTGTGAGAGTACCATTACCATCACGAAAACATACCTATATAATTTTGACCCCCTTAAACCCCACTTTTATATAGTAAAACTGGGGTTTACAGGGGTATACATTATTTTTCTTATTTCTGCTCAAAACATAGATTGTGGGTACTCGTTAGAACCGCCTGCCGAGGCAGTTCTAACGAGTACCCACAATCTATATTTTGAGCAGAAATATGAAAAATATCGGAGTTTTTTTATCTGAAAATTTTCAATTTTTGGAGATGAAATTTTCTATATATTTGAATAGGCGTGTTTTCGTAATGACGGGGCAACATTGCAGAATATTACCCTGCATGTAATATGTTCTCGGCCAACGAGATTTCTTATGTAGATTATGAATATTAATGAGATATAACTAATTACAAATGTAGCCTTTCACTTCTCTGTGCTAATTCAGCAGTCAACATTTTGAAATATTTTACGTATTTTCCCCAGAAAGTAGGGTTTAATATTTTATGCAAATTGTCTTCAGACATTTAGCATGAAATCTTAGACTTTTTCTGGAAAGAGTAAGAAGAAATATTTCAAAATGTCGTATGCTGACATTTTTACCCAGCATGTTTAGTCTAAATATTAAAACACATAATAAAATGTTTTCCTCCACGCTATCGCTGTTTCACTCAAAGAAAAAACAAAGCCTATCATTATTTATGCCGTGTAGTTGGCTAATAGAACGAAAAACAAAAACATAATGATTTAAGCTTTTAAAACAGAAAAGAATGTGAATCATTGCCTCATAATGTATATCCCTACTTACTGTGGTTTTCACAAAACATTATGGGGAAACAGGATATATACATTTTTGTCTTTTAAGTATGCTTAATTCTAAGTTTAGCCACTCACACGCCTAAGGAAATTATTAGAAATTGATCGAATCAATACCGAGAGAGAGAGAGAGAGATCTTTGTAAGGCCGCTTACTTTTAACTATACTCTTAATGAAACGCGTTAAGACTAAGCATTGCAAACGTAAGGCTTAGTGTTACCCGTAAACACTAAACGTTTACTTCTCCCTTAGAACACTAACCATCGCAACTGCAACGCTTAGTGTTAACGGGTGACAGTGAGTGTTGTGCAATAGCAACGCATAGTGTTAACCTTGCCAGTTTCCGTCTTTATTGTTTTACTTGTTCACTTCATGTTTTCAAATTCCTATATCATTAGAAAGAATTCTATAAGAATCATAGGGATATATTACACATTGATGACAGTGCATTTTGATACTATGGCTGACCAAGTAACCAAGTTCGCGTGTAGTTCTCCAGTGACCTTGCAGACTTTCTGATCGATATCCACTATACATGTACTTGCTGTAATTGTTTCGAGTGACATTTATATAGACATCATAAACTTTGTCTGTCAAAGTGATTTGCATTTTATGGTCCAGTGACTGTGCCCTTTATCAGAAAAAAAATATTGGCTGGATATTCCTAAAACTAACAGGATGGCTATGAAGAACATGCTAGTATTTAACGGTCGAGTGACTTTGCCTTGATCCGGAAGGGTATACAGTGAACCCTCGTTACAACGACAGCATTTGTTCCCAAAGACGTTGCCATTAAAATGAATTTGATGTTGTACAGAATACTTAATGAGCAGATTGATATGTAAAAAAGGTCATGATTTGTTCTTATTACCCCATATAACATGTTTTGGATATTTATTAGAATCGCCTCACTGAGGCGATTCTAATAAATATCCAAAACAAATATTTCTTTAAAGTATTAGATACAATATTCTGGGATAATTTGTGACTAATTGTTTCCTCTTAAGCGAAGATTTCGTGACAGTCAAATTGCCATTATAACGAATTTTGTCGGTGTATCGAGTGTCGGTATAAAGAGGGTTGTCTGTATCATATTTGGAATAATAATATATCTTCAAACAGAGGTCGAAAACCGAAAGCGACCTGTATTTTATAGTTCAGTGATTTTATCTAATTTTTTGAAGACTGTTTAGAAGATATACAATACATAACGAAAACACGCCTATACAAATACATTGAATATTTTACCACCAAAAAAAATGAAAATTTTCAGATAAAAATTCTGGTATTTTTAATATTTCTGCTCAAAACATAGATTGTTGGTACTCGTTAGAACCGCCTCGCTGGGGCGGTTCTAACGAGTACCCACAATTTATATTTTTTGATTAGAAATAAGAAAAATAATGCATACTCCTGTAAACCCCAGTTATACTATATAAAAGTGGGGTTTGAGGGGGTCAAAATTATATAGGCGTGTTTTCGTGATGAGTTCATTTTACATTAGTCTGCATTAGCTTTATTTCATGGTTCATGATCGAAAACTAATTGAAGGATATATATCTTATCTGGACTAACAGACAAACAAAGACTTCGACAGGCCATATGCACTATGTAGTTGTAAGGGGCCATTATTTTATGCTTCATTGATTATGCCTTGTATGTCGAAGACATCATATATGGGATAATGGTCTAGTTTGATACTATAACTTGCCACATACAACTTGGAAGACAAAATGGCATGTCTATATTTCGTGCTACAGAGATTTTTGCTGTAAGTTTGAAGGCTTTAAGGTTGTATTTATCTTCCTTAGAATTTACTGTTTCGTGCGAATATGGTTTGACGATATAGCACTTGTAGGCCATGCTGACCCGTTATTTCATGCTTTACTGATTATGTCGTATATCTTGTAAACTATTTGATAAATATGGTAATCGTTGACACATATCGAGGGATGTTCGAAATGAATTGCTTATTTCTATCTGGAGACTTCAAATTTCAAGTAAGCCCAAAAGTACTCATTTCATGCCCTCGAAGTACTCCCCGTGGCTAGAAATGCAAAGTTTCAGCCGATGTATCCACTTCTTGAAGGCGTCACGGTACGCTGATTTGGGCACAGTAATAAGGTACTGATGAATGGCAGATCCAAGCGCTGTCGGGACTTGTATTTCCGCCCAGCAAGGAATGCTTTCAATTTCGGAAACAAAAAGAAATCACATGGGGCAAGGTCTGGGGAATACGGGGGGTGAGGCAAAACAGTTACTTTTTCTTTCTTCAAAAACGCCGTAACTATTGCGGAGGTATGAGCTGGGGCATTGTCATGTAGAAGACGGACATGTTTAAAACCAGTGGCAGGGCGTCGTTTCTGATAATACTTTTTCAGTTTCTTCAGTACTACGTCTTTGTAGTACTTTCCGGTGATGCTTTTCCCTTTTTCACTGGCACTTTTATTGCGATTCCTTCTCCAGAGAAGAAGACTGCATACAAAACCTTCTTTGTACTCAAAGAACGTTTGGCAGTTATTGGGCGTTTGCTGTGTTTAGTGGCCCAGATCTTATTGCTAACCTTTCTGACGGGCTCAAAATAATGGACCCAGGTTTCATCACCTGTGACGACATTGGCAAACTGCTTTTTGTCATATTTTGGAAACATTTAAAGCAGCTTTTTGGCCACTTTAACCCGTTGCCTCTTTTGCTCGTCAGTCAACAGATGTGGCACCCATCTAGCAGAAATCTTTCTGACTTTCAAATTCTTCTTCACAATAAGGTGAACCGTTGATAGTGATATGCCTACCTTTCGTGCAATATCACGAACTGTAAATCTGGCATCTCCTTCAATGATTTCCTTTATTTTGGAAACGATTTCTTTACGAGATGCAGATTTTAGCCTACCTGATTTCGGTGCATTTTTGATGGACTCTACACCAGACTCAAATTTCTTTTTCCACCGCCGAACTGTGTCATAAGACACACAAGAAGGTCCAAAAGCAGTAGAAATTTCTGTCATCAACTCCTTCAAAGAACAACCAAGTTTTGAGCAAGCTTTGATGTAAGCCCGTATTTCATCTTTTTTGTCGACGCTTCTACCAACCATTTTTACTGCAGTGGTCAATGACTGCGTGTATTCAAATGGCAAATTTTATGTCTTACACTTAGTCTAACATGTTTATTTATACACCATTGTGTAGATATTGAATTGCCCTATACAGGTATGTATTGGTTTTTATCGTGCCCCACGTGGATATCGAGCTAGAGGACAATAAGCAATTCATTTCGAACATCCCTCGTATAGTCCAGGCTAACATTATGAAATCACTGGACCGGGAATCATTTGTTATATAGAACTTAACGTAAAAGCACACAAGCCAATGTCATACTGTCTGGCCTACTGTCTTTTGAAAGGATTTGCATAAATGAAAAGTCGACTCACTGATAACGGATAATCTTCAGTCAAAGTCTGAACCATAAATTCGAGGATTACTAGTTTAGGAATGATATGAAAACAGACCCTCCAAGATACCCATGTCCCCGGTATGAATGCTCACTGGTGACTGATTTCAAGATTACCTTTGTAGCTCACAGGCGTAATAAGTATTCAAACCAGTATTTTATAACTTTAAACATAGTAGCAATATTCCTTCAGCACCAACGTGCGGTGTTTATGTTTCATAGTTAATTCGTTATGCTAGAGCCTGCTCTAAGTATTAGGACGTAACCGAACTAGGAAGACTGCTCACTAAGAGACTGTTGACTCAGGGATACCAAAGAACTAAAATTGTGTCAACACTTAAGACGTTCTATGGGAGGCATCATGATTTTGTCAACCCATGATCATGATCTTGTCAGCCTATAATGTGGCTGTTTTTCGACTTATATCTTATGTTTTTGCCACAGCCTAGCCATAAGCTTTCTAAACCCCTGACATTAATTTCCGTATTTTCCGAAATCTCTGTTCAGGCTTATAACCATAGTGGGCGAAGCTTGCTTACCAAGTAATACTTCGTTTCTGTGGACGCCTGATTACACGCCCATTTATTTTGGGTCCCTGGTTGTCTGAACAATTCTAATTTTGCCTATATATATTGTTACGACTCAGAGCAGACCGCGGCGCAAGCTGACCACATTCTAGTTTTTATATAGGTGGTACTATTTCACCTGTAGTACCACTTGTTTATTAATAGAAACTTTAATAAGGCTAAACTGGTTGCTAAACGCATAAAGCGTGAAAAGCGCATAAAAGGTGGAAGTGATGCATTTCAAGGTTATAGCCTTACACCCACCGACACAGTCCAAATGAAGGACAATCAGGCATCGAAACAGCGCCGTCAGTGGACAGTTCGGTGAGTGGTATTTTCATATTATACGATATTAAATTTGTCGAACTGTAGGGCAGTCTAGCGGGTTACTGGCAAACGTTTTGCCCTGGATCCCTGCTATTGTTTGCGGTCGTCATTAGGTACATGGATTCAGGGCAAAATGTTCCCTATCACTTTGCACTTCTGAACGCAGTCTTGGTTTTTACCCAGCTGAATTCCTGGTTCAAAGCAAGCACGCCTTCAGTCGAAAGCGAAAGTAGAATTTGGAAAAGCCATTGATGAGTGTAGAGGAATAAGCCTGTGGGAAATACGGCTCGTAGGCTACAAGCCACAGGTTACAAGTAAGATTCATAAACTATCTAAAGTATTATTGTTTTTTTTTTTCATAAGTTTAGCTTTTTTTTTTCTTCATGTTGTTTTTTTCACAATATTTCATTATATTGCGTAAGTTTCCTGTCCGGTAACGTAATTTTGACAGTAACACAGTTTCAACATAAAAAAAGTATTTCTGTCAAGAAATAAAGCTTGATACAACAAACATTAAATTTGAAATATATACATGTATTGAAAAGGTGTATGACAGGGCAGTAGTTAGTGCAGTGGTCTTTTATGCTAAAGGTCCCTTTGAAGTTGAATAAAAGCTGTTTTTTTATCATGCTTTTTAGCTCGTCTGCATAAAGTGCAGGAAAAGCTATTGCACTACCTCTGGCGTCAGCAGCGTCGTCGGAGTTGGCGTCCACATAATGTTTTACGTTTTGAAGACCTCATATTTTCAAAACAAAAACCAAAAGCAAAAAAATAACAAAATAAAATAATAATAATAAAAAAAATAGAATAAAATAGAATAGAATAGAATATTTTATTGGAAAACCTACATATACAGAAGGTGTTCTCCATTGACATGAAATATATAATATAAACATTAAACAGAATAAACATGAGAAAACAATCAATAGATCTACTACCTTAATTCTAACGTCTCATGAATAAATTTACAAATAAGTTTTGTATCCACAGCACTACTGGGGTTCATCAATTCATACAATAATTTAAAACGTTCTTTAGTATTAGGTTTCAGAACTGGTATCTTTAAATTTAGTTTATTAAACAATGTATTACACAAATTTGTATATTGTGTAATACACAAATCTGTATATTGTATTACACAAATTTGTATATTGTGTAATACACAAACTTGTATATTGTGTAATATACAAATTTGTATAATGATTACACAAATTTGTATATTGAATATGACATTAAATAAAAACAAAAACAGAACAAAACAAATTTGTATATTGTATTACGCAAATTTGTATACTGTGTAATACACAAATTTGTATATTGTATTACACAAATTTGTATATTGTGTATGACATGAATTAATAAAAACAAAAACAGAACAAAACAAAATAGGAAACAAAAACGATGGATTTGGTTGATATAATAGTATGATGATAAACATAAGTTTTATTTAGCAATACCTTTAACCACGCCTATGACCTTAATATCAAGGTCTCAGTCTTAAAACTTTTATGTAAAAGTTTTGAATTAAAGTGTCCAACAGCTCATGTATTCCAGACTATTTGATGGATTTGGTTTATAATTAGTATGATGATAGATATTAGTCCGAAGTTCTGTTCAGCAATACCAGCGCCTACACCTACGACCTTTAGGTCAGAATCAAGGACTTCGAGTTTTAATGGTAAAGTTTACATTAAAGTTTCCAACAGGTCATATATATCAGACTATTTAATGGATTTGGTTTATAAATGATATGATGACAGATATAGGGCTAACGCTTTATTCAGCAATACCTCTACCTATACCAATGGCCTTAAGATCACGGTCGCAGACTTAGAACTTTAATGTTAAAATTTAACATTAAAATTACCAACAGCACGTATATTCAGACTCTTTGATGAATTTGATTTATAATTAGTATGGTGACATATATCCGTCCGAAGTTCTGTTCAGCTATATCCTTACCCACACCTATGACCTTATGGTCGTCACGGACATAGAACTTTAATGTAAAAGTTTTTTTCATATTAAAGTTTCCAACAGATTATATATTTCAGACTCTTTGATGGATTTGGTTTATAAATGGTATGGTTATAGATAATAGCCCGGGCTTCTGTTCAGCAATACCCTCACCTACACATATGGGCTTAAGGTTAAGGTCCCGGACAGAACTTTAATGTTAAAGTTTTATATTGAAGTTTCTAACAGCTCATATATTTCAGATTATTTGACGAATTTGGTTTATAATTGGTATGATGATGAATATAGGTCTAAAGCTTTATTCACAATACCTCTACCTTTGCCCATGGCCTTAAGGTCAGGGTCACGGACTTAGAACTTGAATATAAAATTCTTACATTAAAGTTTCCAACAGCTCATATATTCCAGACTATTTGATGGATTTGGTTTGTAATTAGTATGTTGACAGATATCAGTCCGAAGTTCTGTTTAATAATACTCTAACCTACACCTATGACCTTAAGGTGAAGATTATTTTTCAACGAACCTTTATGTCAAAGTTGTTTTCAAAACTGTGAACAGTAATTACTTTTCAATGTAATATCACTTAATAATAATATTTTGACCATTTAAACAGGTTATAATTATTACTTTTACTATTATTATTATTACTATTTTATTATTATTATTATTATTATTATTATTAAATTGTCATTAAAAAGTTTGGGTGCAACTATGATGTCACATAGGAATATCAATTTACGACAGTATTGCACTTGCCCAAATGATGCTTATTTTTTTTTATCAGTCCAAGTAGGACCCCACTGGAATTAAGCCCCAGGGCTTTCATGACACAACCAAAATGTTATCAACACATTCATATTTAATACTTTTCAGGTTAATTAAGACAAGGATGTGGAAAATTAGGATATAGTTGACACATGTAAATAGAATCATAGTTACTTTTATTCTTTTTTATTTCATTTTTATTCTTTATTTTAAATGGTGAATGGCTTAAGAAAATGTATCATACGATGAAATACTTCTGGAATTATATCCTCGATACAAAATCCAAATCTGGGGCAATATCTTGTAAACTGATTGATGGATTGAAGGCGATTATATAATGATTTATACACGTTAACGCTGCGTAAACAAGTTGGCTCATGTGATTCAATACTTCAGAATCACATTGAGAGTTATTCCTCTTGTTGCAAAGTCTGTCTGCGCCGTTTCATCTAAATTAATTGAACCACAACGGCAGAAAATGTACCTTCAATCATATGCACCCAGTGAAGATTCAGATCAGAAGGTACGTTTTCTCACATTGAGACTCTATTGAAGGAAATGTAGTACGCTATAATGTGTTCCCAAATTCCATTGATATGCAGATTAGGCTGATTCCTCACTGCTACACCGTATTTACTCTAAGTAAATGGAGAGAGAGGTCTCAGCAAATCAGGAAGTTGTGGGGTCGATCCCCGTCAGGTCCGGCAACATTCTCAGTTTCTGGCGAAAGAATGTGCACATTACTGGTTAACCGCTTAGAGTACTATGCCTGCCCAGTAAACGTGTGGTTAGGTAAACTGACCGCGCTCGACATTACCCCATTGGGTTGACTGGGCCGTAAAACCTCAACACAAACAAATCTTTTGTAGAAATTGATCATGAACTATTTTCTACGATCCAGCTACGCTTTTGCGCGGATATTGATCATGAAATATTTTCTACAGTCATAATCTCCCTTTCGCTGATTCAAGAAGGGCAGTGGTCTGTTTCTGGCAAAGAATGTGCACAGCTTTCTGGTTAACCGCTTCGAGGACTAAGCCTGCCCAGGAAAAGTGGCCGGTTCGATATGACCTTAATTGTGTTAACTGAGCCGTTAAACGCCAAACCAACCAGATTGTTTTATAAAAATGTTAGGGTAAGTATGGTAAGGAGTTGATATCCGAATGTTTAGGGTCTATACGGTAAGGGAATATGTTTCAACTTCGATAAAAGGTATTTTCTTATTCCAGGTGTATAGTCAGGAGTATAAATAAACACGAATGTACCCGAGTCGTCAGTGAGTCTGAGCACTAATGCAGCACCAGATATCAGAACAAGCCCTTGAATTGATCAATGGCGACGAACACGGCACAGTCAAGACTGAAAGTGGAAGAGGGGATGTGCGACAAAACAGACGAAAATATATCAAATGTACTGGACGAGGTCGTCAAGAGACCATTATTTGTTAATCTGAGCAAGCCCCGAGATACTACAGCGACTCTTCCAATGATTCTTCCAGATGTTGAAGAAGCGGATATAGAGATGGTTGGTAGCTCTAGAGATGGACTAAAAGTAGGTAAAGTATTTGATGTGGGAGATGTTGATGCTCTCATCCTATCAAACACAATATCATTTGACAAAGAGGACGAATCGACGTTCGAATACAGGACTGACAATCCGTGTTTCTTTCATGTTCCACAACCAAAGATACTTTCTGACCTTTTACCTGTCGATGGGAAGTACCTTAATGCGGATTTCCTGCGTTGTTTTCATTCGAGCATTTTCGGCTCTAAAACCAAGAAACCTTATAGCTATATCCCGTACACCATCTTACCGGCTAGTATTTCTAGGGATCGCTTCAAATGTGCAACAACACCAGCTATACCTTACTCTGACCCGGTGTTTGAAGAGTCAATGCGGGCACCGGATACCTATCTTGATAACATTGTTTATTTGACCTGGCAGATGGAACATGTTCTGTTTACACACCTCTTGCTTTTGAAAAATCAGAGCAAAACGGCTTTTGTGAAGGAACTCTTATATGGTTCCGATTGTAGTAGTACCGGCGAAGAAACAATCAAATTACTTAAACAGCATATACGCGATTGGAAACAGGACGCCCAGAAAATTGTTTTTAGCTGTTGTGACATGTTGTATTTCAAAAGCAACGAGTTTCAAGATCTGCTACATAAAGCATTGAGTGTCGACCTTGCACCGGATTATGCAATGACAGCACCTCATGGAGAATATTCAGCCGATTTAGTCCCTGCTGTCAGGTGCTCAGCATGGCCGGAACCTGCGTTGTCCTTTCAGACGAGGAAACGGAAATGGCCTTCAAAACAGGTAGTTGACAGTATTGTTGAGTCTGGGTTTCAGGTGGTTGCGAAATCATGCCCAGTTAATCCACTTCCCGATAAAGATTTTATACTGTCATTTTCACCGGCAGAAATGAAGCTAGCCCTTGCACTCCCGAGTGATGCAGTATTGTCATACTGTTTGTTGAAACTTTGTTACAAATCTATGAAAGAAGGACAAGATGAGAAATTGCTGAAAACTTTTCATTTAAAAACCGCCCTTTTTTGGGTGGCGGAAAATACAGAACCCACAGCATGGGAGAAGATAGGACTGTTGTCTGGCATTCGATCTATAATATCATTTCTGTTAGATTGTCTTCGAAACCACAACTTTCCTTCTTTCTTTGTTCCGACCAACAATCTGATCAGTCACTTTGCGCGATCCGATGTAGATCGGGCTTCGAAAATCCTGAGGTCGATACATGAAAATCCGGCGAATTATATAAAGCTGCTTATTGATAAAGAGTGGGAATTTACTCGCGTCACAATGCCGGAAGACTCGTTTAGACAGATTCAAGAACCTGGATACTACAGCAGTATCAGCTGGGCTATGCAAATAAAGCTGATGACGTATGGTTTAGCAAAAGCAGGGGACTATCCCATCGATGAAATGATGGATGTCGATGAACCCTCTAAGCTTCGATCTCTGGCATTTTATGAACAGTTTGTGTCAAATCCACTGAGCAGACCGCCGTCTGGTAATACGCCTTTCATTTGTGACATCACAGATGACCAGTTATTGTATGTTGATATATTCCTGCAAACCGTTAAACAAATGGATATTGACCTATATAATGTCCTTGACCAAGATATATCCACCGACATTTCCGGAAGCACTGTGGAATGGATAACGCGGGAAACACTAGACTTGTACCCGCAGTACGATAAAAAAGCAGACGACGAATACGGAGAAAGACTTATTGCCTCAATGAAGCTTAGACTGAAGTTCTATGGTAATGTGTTCCATGTACTTTACTTCAGACTGACAGAAGCACGTTTCAGTTTGCTGCCACACGAAAACCAGGATGTGGCTTACATAGTCAACTTCCTAGAACAGTTGGAACAAAGACGTGCGTTTACGGCAGAAGATACAGAGGATCTATTTCATTATCTCCTGTATTTTTGTCATTTCACAAGGCTCCGTCATCACAAGCTGAAGATAGAGCATCAGATAGTGAGAAGTATAAGAGAGTTCCTGCAAGACGCAAAACACCTAATGACAATTTACTTCAATCCAAGGGAAGTTTTTCCAGTACCAGTAGACTGTGGTGATGCAATTGTCACGGTTCTAGGCGAATGCTTTCAGAGAGATAAAAACAGTAATAGCGAATGCTGTGTCATGTGAAGAGATAATGTTGGAGCGTAACGCTCATTACAGACATTACACATGTGCATAAGGAAATGTTTGGCAAAGAAGAGAGATTACTTAACATGAAATATATTAGCCTTATTTATCATAGGGGCTCCTCTTAAAGTTAAAGGGAAGAATTTGTTCGCTCGTGTGTGTGTGTGTGGGGGGGGGGGGTGGGGGGGGGCGGGGGAAAAGCAATTTTCTGTCCTTTATATGTAGCAATTATCTTTGAAGTGATATTATACTAGAGATTTTTTCCAAGGTTAGCGTTAAAATAATTCCTTTCTGGCTACTTTCTTGGGTGTGTTCATTAATGTATCGTTTTGACTTTTTATTCTACTTATATCAACCATATTTTTTTTGAGTAAACTTGTTTGTTCATTTTTCAGTTTAACGCTTCCATAAATGGTAAAAATTGCAGTAGCCGAGATTTTGAAATATTTTTCTTATTTTTACGAGAACTAGGCTTTGACATTTCATGCAAATTGTCTCTTTTTGAAATTTGCAAGAAATGCCAAAGTGCTATTTTCTGGGAAAAATAAGAAAAAAATATCCGTTTTTTTTTTAATTTTTTCGCTGCTGAATTTGCCCGTAAACGTACTGAGTTTTAAGACATGCTAGCGTTCCTCATAAATTGTTAAGACACGTCGTAACCTTTCAACGAAGCTAAAATTGATCCCATTCAGAGACTCAATTAATCTGGATTTAAATTTATCGACAAGTGCTTGCCACCATAATTCTCTTGTAGCTTCCAAAGTTTGTTATCATGATCATGTTTTCTATAAATGTAACTTCTTATATGGTACCTAAATTTATGATCTTATTATTTTCATACTATCTTCATTTATCATTGTCATGCTGGCTGGTGCTCGATGTAGTTGTGAGATGGACCAACAGAGACCCCAACCCAAATCACTTGGTAATTATATATTGTGCAATGGGCATTTCCATTGATCAGTGGAGGGTCTCTATTGGGCTGTTTCATCACTGCATCTCAAGCAGCAAAAGTTTGTTCACAATAACCCTAAATCTGTACTCATTGTTTATTCTTTTTATGTCGGTTCAAAAGCTATTTTCATGCATTTGTCGCCATTCGTATACTCTCATGGTTTTTAATTTTTGCAATCTACAATGCTTTTTTGTGATTCTTCTTTTATTACTTCAAGCTGGAGATATTGAAACCAACCCAGGTCCTGAAAATGTATATGAGCTTTCAATTTTGCATTTAAATATCAGGAGTATTAGAAACAAACTAGATTTTATACTTGATAATTTTTCTGATTTTAATATTTTGTGTTTTACGGAAACCCACTTAGATGCAAACGTTTCTACAGACATGCTTTCTCTCTCCAACTGTTACAGTACACCATACCGAAAGGATAGAACAAATCATGGTGGGGGTGTTATGGCGTACATAAACTCGAGCCTTCTTCATATGAGAAGACTAGATCTTGAGATCTTTTGCGAAGAATCAATATGGATAGAAATCAAGGTAAAAAATGAAATATTTTTAATAGGTTTATTTTATAGCCAACAGCTGATGCTCAGTTCTTTAACAATTTAAATTTAAACATAGAAAGAGCCCTTGAACATTCCAAAAACCTTATTATTGTTGGAGACCTAAATGAAGACCAACTTAATCCTAATTTTCATAACTTAAAGGATGTATTACTTATCAACTCCATGTCAAATGTTATTAATGAACCGACCAGACAACAAGCACTTCTTGACCCAATTATTATTCCAGAGGACTTTCCTTTTCTTGACTCTGGTGGAGATTGATCATGAAATATTTTCTACGGTCATTCTCTCCCTTCCGCTGATTCAAGAAGGGCAGTTGTCAGTTTCTGGCGAAAGAATGTGCACAATACTGGTTAACCGCTTGGAGGACTAAGCCTGCCCAGTAAACGTGTGGTTAGGTAAACTGACCGCGCTCGACATGACCCCATTGGGTTGACTGGGCCGTAAAACCTCAACACAACATTTTCTTGACTCTGGCACCATAGCTGTTCCAGCCAATATTAGTGACCATAAAGCAACATATATAACATTACCCTTTCAATATGATACGGAAGGTGTTTTCAATAGATTAATTTATTTATATAAAAGGGCAAATTTTACATTACTGAAACAAAAAATATCTAATTTTGATTGGACTTGTCTAAGGGAAGGAACTCTGGATGAAGCCTGTTCTAAGTTTAATAATACTTTTCTTAACTTTGTTAACTTGTGTGTTCCATCAAAAAATGTACTTATCAGACCTGACGATAAACCTTGGTATGATTGTGAAATAAGAAGAGTGTCTAGAAAAAGAGACAGGTTAAAACGTAAATTCAACAAATCAGGAAATCATAACATTTTGGCAAGGTACAAGTTTTTTCGCAATAAAGTTAATAATTTAAAACGGCATGCAAAAGAGCAATTTTACAATAACTTGGAATTTTCCATATCTGACTTTCACTCAAATGATAGAAAACAATTTTGGAAGGTTGTACGTCACTTTGTTAAAGGAAATAGCAGCTCTCCTTCAATTCCACCTCTCAATTCCTATCCGGTCACTGGTCAAAATGACTTCTGTTTTTCAATCGAAGAAAAGGCTGAATTGTTAAATAAATATTTTACATCTATCTCCACTGTAAATGATGAAAATGCAACATTGCCTGCTTTTGAATATAAATGTCAAAATAGAATATCTAGTATAACATGTACATCAGATGAAGTTGCTTCCCTCATTGAACTTTTAAATCCCAACAAGGCAACAGGGCCAGATGGAATTAGAAATAAAATGTTAAAAGCTGTTTCTAAAGAAATTGCTGTACCCCTTAGTATTCTTTTTAATAGATCTTTCAGGGAAGGTAAGTTTGGAGAAATCTATAAATATTCTAATGTAATACCATTACCCAAAAAGGGAGATAACTCTGATCCTTCAACATTTCGACCAGTTTCACTCTTAAGTAACGTTGGTAAGCTGCAGGAAAGAATAGCTTTTAAACATATTTTTAACTTTTTACATGAAAATGATTTACTTTATAAATATCAATCTGGGTTTCTGCCTAATCATTCTACAACTTTCCAACTTATTGACATATACCATCACATCTGTCAAACTTTTGATAATAATCAATATTCTTGCATGGTTTTCTTAGACGTTTCAAAGGCTTTTGATAGAGTGTGGCACAAAGGACTTATCTTCAAATTAAAACAATTTGGCATAGAAGGGGAATTACTCGAATGAATAAGTGACTATTTAAGTGGGAGAAAGCAAAAAGTTGTTATAAGAAACAGCTCATCAATCTTGAGGAGAGTTAATGCTGGGGTTCCTCAAGGTTCTGTTCTTGGCCCTTTATTATTTTTGGTTTATATCAATGATATATCTGAATCTTTACTTAGTCTTACACGTCTATTTGCTGATGATAGCTCTCTATTTTACTCTGCAGCAAACATTAAAGACATTGAAGGTATTATCAATCACGACTTACGTATGTTAGTTAGCTGGGCTGCTCAGTGGTTAATCAATTTTAACCCCCTTAAAACTGAAGCAATGCTTTTTACCCTAAGAGTTATTGAATCACTACCAAATTTAATTTTTGACGGTACACGTATCAAATTTGTAACAGAACATAAACATTTAGGTTTAACATTTAGCAATAATGGACAATGGCATAATCATATTGAAAATATCCTTAAAAGTGCTTCTAAAGTTATTGGTATAATGAGGAAACTCAAATATACATTTAGTCGTGTTGCTCTAAACCAAATATACCTTTCATACTTACAGCCCATCATCGAGTATTCTTGTGTTGTATGGGACGGCTGCACAGAAAGAGACATTGAGTCTCTCCAAAAACTTCAGAATGAAGCTGCCCGCATTGTTACAGGCTTAACAAGATCAGTTTCCTTAGATAACCTTTACAAAGAGAGTGGGTGGGTGTCACTTATCGAAAGACGGAAGCAGCAGAAACTTATCTTCATGTATAAATCAGTTAATGGTCTTGTTCCTTCATATGTGTCTGATTTAATTCCTCCGCTTGTTGGAGAAACAAATGCCTATAATTTACGAAATGATAACAATATTACTGTTCCCTTTTGCAGGACAGAAATTTCCCGAAAATCATGTATTCCTTCGTCTATTTCGACATGGAATTCGCTTGACATAGAATTACGTAATTCACCGTCTTTGTCTAGCTTTAAGTATCAGTTGAAAAAAAAACACAAAATAATTCAATAGTTCCAACATACTACAAAGTTGGTAGTAGATACATCTCAGTCCTACATGCAAGAATTAGAAACAACTGTAGTAATTTATCTTATGATCTATATATTAATCATCTGTCACCAAGTCCTACATGCAGCTGTTCTGAAGAAGTTGAAGATGCAGAGCATTATTTCTTTAGATGCTCACACTTTATCAATGAACGAATTGCACTGTTTCGATCAACGAGGAATTTCAACCCACTAAATGTTAATAAACTTTTGTTTGGAAATGAAAATCTCACACCAGAAGAAAATGTTACTATTTTCAAAGCCGTCCAAACTTTTATCAAGGACACCAGAAGGTTCACCGATTAAACTGCTGTTCACTAAGGCCAGTATGACAATTCATCTTATGACATTCCATTCCATTATCTTATTATTTATTTGATTTGTATATTATTTACATTATTATACCTTTCACTCCATCACCTTTTTGTATTTTTGTAGTGCTTACATGTTTACTTTGCCATTATCATGTGTCTGAATATTGCTGTAATGAAGTTCTGTTAGGGGAGGGCCGTAACTAATGTTGGCAGAACTTGTGGCCCGACCCTATTGCTTTTTTAGATGCAATAAAATATGTTTAAACTAGACAAGTGCTTTTTTGAATCAAACTTCCGGTTTGTAGTCACACCTTTAGCTTTGTTCCATCATAATATTGAGGTTAATTTATACATGTATGTTCTTTATCTGTGTTACATGTAATCTGCTGATGAGTTAGGGAACTCTTCGCGGACCAAACAATTATGTAGGCCGCGCTACGCAAAACTATGTCTTCGGGCATAGGCGGACAGCGAAGGCCAAGATCAGCCTGCGCATTTGCGCAGTCTAATCATGGCCTTTACTGTCCGCTAACACACACCGGATACCACGGTACAACGAACGCGACTGGGTACAACGAACGCAGTTTATTTTAGCCATATTCCTAATCTTCTTGGATGGTTATTTTGCATAGCTGCAGGAAAGCGGTATTACCTTTTATAGATACAGTTGCACAGAAATCTGTTTATGACAAACGAAAATAAAAACATTTTCTTTTGCCAAGCGGGTTTTCACCAACGTCAGCATATTTCGGTCAATATTTTCTGACCGTTACACATCTTTTGTGCAAATGCTTCTGTGATTTATATATTGTTGAGACTCTAGCGCCTCCATTGATGCATTTCTTTGAGCTACAGATAGTGTCAATGTCCACTGAATCCGGGAATGGTTCAACGCTTGATTTTTAGATAGGGTACAACTTACCACGGGTTACGATACACCATAACGCGGTTTATCAGCAGTTTGGGAACAACAAACACGGATTATAATCTTCATGCACTGAGACAAAACTCTTTAATCCGCCTGTAAAGTCCTGATAAACGATGTTGTTTTTAAATTCCAAACAATCTATTTGACTGTTATATACTGTTTAGTGCCGTTCTGATTCTTATTATTATGATTTCTGTACATATGCATGGCGTTGTTTCTGAATTTAATAGGGTAATCTTTGAATTACGAAGTGCTCACCTGTACCCAGAATCAGATCAGAATTGTTACTGGTGACATGTTAAATGACATTCATTTACAAAGACCTGTGATGTGGGGAGTTAATCCTTAGCTCTCACCAAAGAGGTAAACTGTTTGGCTTGGCCCGCCGTGGTTCAGCTATTGGTTTTCATTTATTCTGGCATACAGTAGAATTAGCCAGGAGTACTATTCGCCTGCAGACGCTTTGTATCACGAAAAAATTACCTGTATAATTCTGACCCTCTTAAACCCCACTTTTATACAGTAAAACTAGGGTTTACAGGGGTATACATTACTTTCTTATTTATGCTTAAAAACATAGATTGTGGGTACTCGTTAGAACCGCCTCAGTGAGGCGGTTCTAACGAGTACCCACAATCTATGTTTTTAGCAGAAATATGAAAAATATCAGAATTTTATTTGAAAACTTTCAGTTTTTGGTGGTGAAATTTTCAAAATTTTTCAATAGGCGTGTTTTCATAATGGCTACTCATTGAATGCTCTGCAACAACTCTGATCAGACTGCAGGAATGCGCAGATTGATCTAAGTAATCGCTTGGCGCACAAAGTATCTTCAGTCACTATTGTATTGACAAATTATTTTGCAGAGTCAAGATTGTGATTGCACTGTGAGACCAATTACTATGGAACGCCATAGCTTTCTGATGTTGTTAAAGGCTAGTTTATTATGGTAAAAGATGGGTTACCTTATCTGAGAAGCGTGTAAACTTGTCTAAACGATATGCTGTTATGTTAAAGCGTGTGTTGTTTTGTCCATACAATGTCTTATTATGTTAAAAGGTCATGTTGTCATGATAAACGCTCGTGTTACAGTGGCGACAGCGTTTTTTATGTCCACGGAAATGCATGCAAAACGCTTTTTAACGATTTGGAAACGCAGCGTTTGGACACGCTTAAACGATCGTTTACAGTTTTAGCCAATCAGATCATCGTTTCTGAAACGTTTCAAGCGTTTCGAATATTAACCTATCACATTAGCGTTCGGAAAACGCTGTCATGGAAACCGTGTCTGGTCTCAAACGTTTTAGCGTTTGCAGAGTTAGCCAATCAAATTCCCGCGGACTAAATTTATTTTAGATCTGTTTTTTTTTTTTTTTTTTTTTTTTCTTTTCTTTTTTTCCAGTTTCACTGAATAATAATAGTTATAAAATTAATAAAAAATAATAGTGAAATAATTTTAGTTTAGGGTGACGGGTATCTGATGCAATAATCAGGAAATGTGTGTTTGACAGACAGTGAATGTGGCCGGACTCTGTAGCTCAGTCGGATGCGCTTCTGACTGGTGATCAGGAGTCGCGGGTTCGATGCTTGCCGGTGCAGTCAGGTAATAGTTGTTTGTTGCACACTATTTTCCCACCTGAGACAAACACTGGGTACATAAATATTTCGATTATGAATTATATTGAATGCAATGATGAGACTCACATCAATGAATGTAATATTTGTAATAATAATAATAATAACAATTACTAAACATATCAAGTCACGGTTTTGCAGATTAACATTTCACTATATCAGCATATACGGGAGTTCCCTTTCCAAGATTGCGGCTAAGTAGCGGTAGGAAAAAAATCTAGATAAATACATGTATTTCGTTATATTTCCTTCCGCGATGATTTAGAATGTTAGATGATGGCAATTAGCTATTAAAGACACACTTTGGATTACATAACACCCTAATGACCATAAGCAGATAAAAATAAGAAATTCTTGGTGACTTTGGCCACCCTTATAGGTAGGGGCCTAATAAGGGGAAATTATTGGCATTAGCAAAGTTTATGATTAAGGCATAGAAACAGATAAGGTCGGTAATTTCGCGATAATTTGATGTGCATTTTTTTTTTCTTTTTATTCAGTAAAATATAGCTGGTTGTTTTTATTAGAATCGCCTCTCCAAGGCAGTTCTAATGAATACCCACAACATATTTTATGGAGAAATACAAACACTTATGCCTAAATATGCTAGTTTATCATCAAATGCCCTCTTTATCTGGTACTTATCTGTATAAATTTCCACTAGCACAATTTCATAGCTTCGTCAAACTAAAAGATAATCACAGAAAAGGGTATAATAAATAAATCCATTGTTTAGGAAAAGCATAATTTTGGATCACTTTTTTTCCGCACAGACATTAGAGAATTATCATTTACCACGCTATGGGCAGTTTCAGCAGACAAGAAATCAATAAGATTTGTTCTTATTTTTCCCGAAAAATAGGATTTGAAACGTCAAATGCCATTTTCCGGGAAAAATAAGAGCAAAATATTTATTCTTCTTTCATTCCCAGCAGTTCAATGTGTAATGATAGGAATGCCTTTCTACTTCCAGTAAAGAATGATTGATTTTTTAAAGTACTGGAAAACATATTGTGTCTTAAAAATGCAATATACAACGGAAAAGGAATTTGTTTAACAGTTATTGGCAGAATCACATTAATTCCTGCAAAAAAAAAAAAAAAAAGAATGTACTCTCAGTGAATATGTGGATCAGTCTGCGCATCCCGCAACCTGATCAGTCAGTGCTATCTGGACGAAGAAGCAGTATATCTTATAGAGCGTGTGGTTAAGACTGATCAGACTGTGCAGATGCACAGGTTGATCTGAATATTCACTAACATTTTGTTAGAAATAACTGTGTTCCAGAAAATTCAGTTTGCGCAATTGCAGAAAATAAATATTCACTTTTTTGGATACAATTATTTTTTTAATTTCCTATCAGACTTATTATACAGTTCTCCATCAGAAGAATTAGGATCCAGTTTGTGAAGTGTTCTTATTTACTTTAGAAATAAATAAATAAATAAGTAAATAAATAAATAAATAAATAAATAAATAAATAATTGGGGTTCATTTGAGAAACTTTATAATCGATCAATGATTATGATCATATCTTGCATTTTTATGTTTCTGTTTTTTTATATATGGTTGGTACTCATTAAAATTACTTCTGTGAGGTGATTCTAATAAATATCCACAACAAAATTATTTTAGTGGAAAAATGAAGACACACATCAATTATCATCAAATACTCTATGCTATATGACTCTGGAGTACTGTGCAATTCATGTGTATAATATCATGATATTTTCCAATTTTTATTTATTTACATATTTTTTTTTTATTTATACTATCTCCTTTTAGATCTTTCAAATGTTACATAATATTAGTCTGTGTGTTGCTTAAGGAGGGTGAGGTATAGGAAATGCTAATTCCATGTATTGTTTATTGGACGTTTTATGACATGCAGGTGCACTTCCAAATCTTTTTTTGGCTTTTTTCTGATTGGCTGAGAAAAAAAAACAAAACAAAAAAAAAATCATGCATTAACAGATAATGTCTTAAAAGGATACATTGCTTGTATATTTGAAATTAAGACAACACCAGACATAATGTAAAAATATATATATATATCAAAGAAAACTTACTTAAAAACTGCTAAGTCAATTTTGAACAATTAAAAAAAAAACATTTCAATTTCATCCATTCATTTTTGTTTGATATAAAGTCATTTTCATTTTAAACTATCGAATACATGTAGATACAAAGTAATTTTACCAAAAAAAAAAAAAAAAAAAAAAAAAAAAAAGGAATACATGAAAATATGTGATAAATATAGGGCATCCGCGCACTGATTTGGTTCGTAGCTGCTCATCTGTGCATTGTCTTATTCGATACGATTTGCCAATAGTCTTGCACATCATCTTTTAATATTTAACCTATTGTAACTGAATGAACGCACCCACCCTATATACTGGAAGATTCTCGATTTTAGGTATGCCAGGCTATGGTATTTAGAGAAACAAATGGTTGAACTATTTGCAAATAGTGGATACCCTGATCAGACGCCACGTTCTGTGGCATCTGATCTGGGTCTCCACTGTTTGCCAATTACCCTTTTAGGGATATCCAGACTACAATAGGCTATAAATGCAACATTGATTAGTATGTTCATCCATGCATTTTTATCTGATTCGTTGCAGTTCGTCTGTACATTTTTATTTTATTCGAAAGGATCTGCTGTTTTCTCCAGTGCATCGTCTTCTAATATTTAAGTATAGCTTGCAATATGCAAAATACTTGATTAGAATGTGCATCCGCGCACTCTGATCTGGGTCATTGCTGCTCGTCCATACATTTGATCTGTTTATTCAGCACATCGTCTTCTAATATTAAAATATAGCTAAATATAGCGTTCTTAAGGTTAACAGCTTTGCATATACACGCCAAAAAAGTTTTCATAGTGAGAATATACGCTTTCATGAAAGCCCTCCAGCAAGATATTTGCCGACTGTCCACATAATTGCCATGATGTGCACAGTGCATTGTATTTGAAAAATAATGGTCCAAACAAATAAAAATGAACCTATTCATATTTTACAAATCTGATCAGTCTGTGTATTAGATGGATACTGAGTGATTTATGTATTACAGTATTTTATACTAATGACCTGATCAGTGAACTGAGTGGACACCATTTTGCACTAGACTGAGCCACTCACTTTAATCTGAGTAACACCTATGCTCAGAGGGACGTTTTCACTGGATAAGGATCTAATGAAAGGATTAGTATTGATGACACATAATTCTAAAATAAATTTCAGTAAAGCAGATCATCTATCTGTTCCAGCACCATTTTTCTAAACGACAGTGCACATTTCATTTAAAAAAACGGAGGTAAGCTGATCTGGTTATGTCGGCACTGGTTGAATATTATATATATATAAAAAAATATATAAATACATGTACGCAGATTCAGATCATCCTGTGCAAGCACAAAGTATCAACTAGGCGTTTGTTCTCCATTCATACATTCTGTCGTATCCAATGGTCTGTTATCAGACAGATAAGGTCCTGATCAGACTGCATGGTTGTGCAGGCTGACCTGGGACTTTGCTGAACCTATATGCTGGAAGACATGTTTTCGCATGGCGCAGCCCAGATACTTTATGACGTGTCCAACAAAGACAAAGATCAGGCAGAAAATCTGTACAATCTGGTCAGTCTTCACTTGAAGTTGAGGTCCTTGTCTGTCAACAGTGTGCCCAGAGAAGACTGTTCAGATTGTGAAAGGGCAGCTGTTCAGATTGTGAAAGTTCAGCTTGATCCCGGTCTTCACTGAGCATGTGTAAGAAGGACCTTAGGTTAATTTTCTCACATGCCATTCGTTCATTTTTTTATGGTATGTGTCATTTATTAACAGTTTAAAACCTTGATCTTTCTCTGGGTTAATTCAGCAGATGACAAATTGATGACATTTTTCTTATTTTCCCATAAAAAGACAGGTTTTAACATTTCATGCAAATTGTCTTTAATAGAGACAATTGACATGAAATGTCAAATCCTGTTTTCTGGAAAAAAAAATAGAAAAAGAAAAAAATGCCATCACTTTGTTGTCTGCTGAATAAGCAGAGAGTGGCAATGTTAACATTTAACCTGCTATGTTTAGATAGAAGCAGATAATATTGTTTTTTTTTTGTGTGAAAAGAGTTTAACTCACTTTAATTTGGAGACCCCAAACAGGTTATTGGAAAACAGTGCAGATCCAGATCAGACACTGCAAAATGCGGCATTTGATCAGGGTAGCCATTGTTTGCAAAGTTCAGCCATTTTTCTCTAGGATTATCTAAATCACATAGCCTGACATGCCTAACATTGAATTAGACTCTTCCAATATATAGTGTGGGGGAGTTTATTTGGACATATATTGCACTCTTGTTGCATTTTTTCACCTTTTCCCATGATGCTGTCAAATTGTGTTACATGAGAGACAAATAAAGAAATAAACTTGTATAATAAGTTTTATTTCTGGCATTTTTACTTATGGGATTATTTCCTATGACATTTTTGCCAGGTAGCCTCTGGCATTTTTACATATTGCATTTTTCCTCTATTTTTTCTGCAAATGGCATTTTCAACTCTGACATTTTTACCGCACACCTTAAAAACAAAATAAGTGAGAAAAACCTGCCGATTTAACATCTAAAATTATGCAAAAATAATAATAGTAATAAAATAAATAAAAATAAAATAAATAAAATAAAATATAAAAGTAAGATAAATAAAATAAATAAATATTTTCTTGGTTAAGGTATTCTGATATTGAAAGTGCAACAAAGTTCCGATTATTGTAAACTTAATACTATCATTCGAACCTTTACCAATCTCTGGGGTAATTCAGCAGATGACAAATTGATGACATTTTTTATTTAATTATTTTTTCCCATAAAACAGGTTTTGACATTTCGTGCAAATTGTCTCCACTGGAGACAATTTGCATAGAATGTCAAATCCTTTGGAGACAATTTGTATGAAATGCCAAAATCTGTTTTCAGGGGGAAAAATACCTTCAAAATGTCATCTGCTAAATATTTTATACCGAGTACTATGTGCTAAAACATTTAATAGTCAAAAGACGTTGATTGTCATGATTGCAGTGTAAAAATAATAGGCTTCACAAATTATAATAATTAATCATGTTAATTCTTTCGAAAATACCAAATTATATTTAAAAAAAATATAATAAAATAAAATAAATACAAATACAATTTTAATACGTAGATACATATTACTTCAGTTGTAAAAACATGGTTTAATACGGTCCAACAGGTATTTATGATTCGATTGGTCTGTACATACAAACGGTGCCAAACGGTCAAATGATTGGCCGAAACGGAAAACAGCGTTTCGATAAGGCCAGATGATTGGCTGAAACGGTGAAAAGCGTTTCGATAAACGTTCGTATCTCTTCAGTGCGCATATGCATCTTCAGTGCGCATATGCAAATTAAGCGTTTGCGTGAAACGCTTTGCTCTGTAATTTGATTGGCTGAAACGATATGAAACGCTAGAAACGTTGTCGAAACGCAAACGTTATGCAACGATTTCAAAACGCACCCAAAACGCATAAACGGACAGAAAAAACGTTATCGCCACTATATTATGTCCACACAGTGTCTTATTATGTTAAACGGTTATGGTGTTATGTTAAACTCGCGTGCTGTTTTGTCTACACTGAGTCTTATTATGTTAAAAAGCTATGTTATTATGTTAAAATTTGGTTTATCTTGTCTACGAAGCATGTAAACTTGTCTACACAACATGTTATTATGTTAAATACATATGTTGTTTTGTCCAAACAGTGTCTTATTATGTTCAAATGTTATGTTGTTATGTTAAATGCACATGCTGTTTTGTCCACACAGTGTCCTGTTATGTTAAAATGCTATCTTATTATGTTTAAAAATGGGTTATCTTGTCTACTAAGCATGTGAATTTGTCTATAAACTATGTTATTATGTCACACACGCGTGTTGTTTCGTTCACGCACATTTTATGTTCTGTTAAAAGGCTATGTTATTTTGTTAAAAAGCTTTGGTCTATACATCATGCTATTATGTTAAACATTTGTGTTGTTTTGTCCAAACAGTGTCTTATTATGTTAAAAGGCTATGTTATTATTTTAAGAAGTCCGGTTATCTTGTTGATGAAACATGTTAACTTGTCTGTAAACGTGTTATTATGTTAAACGCATGGTTTGTTATGTCCTTACACTGTCTTATTCTGTTATTCTGAACGCTGTTATGTTAAAATTTGGGTTATCATGTCTATGAAGCATTTGAACTTGTTTATACAAAGTGTTATTATGTTCAACGGGCGTGCTGTTTTGTCCACACAGTATCTTATTATGTTAAAAGGCTATGTTGTTATGTAAAAAAGTTGGGTTATCTTGTCTACGAAACATGTGAACTTGTCTATACAAACTGTTATTTTGCTTAACGCTTGTGTTGTTTGTCCACCCAGTGTCTTAGTATGTTAAAGGACTATGTTATTATGTTGAACACGTATGCTGTTTTCTCCACACAATGTCCTATTATGTTAAAACGTTGTGTTATCTTGTGTACGAAGCTTGTGAACTTGTCTATACAACTTGTTATTATGCAAATGGCTGTGTTGTTTTGTGTACGTAATATGTTATTATGTCAAAAGACTATATTATTATGTTAAAAAGTTGGGTTATCTTGTCTATTAAGTATGTGAACTTTATACTACATCTTATTATTTAAACGCGCGTCTTGTTTTGTCCATACAGTGTCTTATTATGGTAAAAGACTATGTTATTGTGTTAAAACGCGGTGTTATCTTGGTGAACAATATGTTGTCTTGTTCAACTGCGTGGTGTTGTTCCCGAAAATTTAAGCATGCGACACTGTGTGGACAAAACGACACGTGGGTTTGACATAAAAATATATCGTCTAGACAAGTTACTCTTAGACAAGATGACACAAACTTTGACATAATGACATAATAAAACACCGTGTTGACAAAATAACATGCATGTTTAAGATAATAACACACTATATAGACTAGTTCACGTGCATTTTAGACAAGATAACGCCATGTTATGACAAAATAAAATGGTTCTTTAACATAATAAGACAGTGTGTTGGCATGTCAACACTATATATTGACAAAACAACACACGTCTTTAAGATAATAACGTAATACATTCCTGTTGCAGTTCCCCTGCGTTTGTTCAATTTCCACTGAAGTGCTATTTTGTGTTATTATTTCATATACAGTCGAACCTCGTTATCTCGAACTCGCTTATTTCAAATTACCACTTATCTCGAAGTGAAAATCTGATCCCTGTTTTAACATGAAACTATGACAACAGGTAACAAAATAATGTGGAAAAGAGGAGAAATTGCTCCTGAGGAGCAATTTCTCCTCTTTTCCACATTATTATATATATATATTTCTAGCTTAAGGAGTCAAATTACATATCCATTTGTTTAATATGGCTGTTCAATTTATTGTTTTCCTCACTCTCTCAACTCTGATATGTCGAGGTACGGATATCTCGAAGTGTTTCAGTGAGTTCCTTGGAATTCGAGATAACGAGAGTCGACTGTAATTAACATTTACCCATTGTAGTCGGGAGAGCCTTAAAAATGTAATTGCCAAACAGTGCAGACCCAGATCAGACGCCGCAGAACGCGAGTCTATTCAGTATACCATGGGTTAACCACTCCGTGGGCATATTCAGCAGACAACATACCGACATTTTTTACTATTTTTTTTTTACAGAAAATAGGCTCTGGCATTTCCTACAAATTGTCTCCAGAGGAAGCAATTTGCATAAAATGTCAAAGCTAGCTTTTTTTTTATGAAAAACTAAGAATAAAATATTTTAAAATGTCTGCTGAAATTTTTAAACCATTATGATAAACATTAAACCATTATCTGATTCCTTGGGAAGGTTACATTCTATGATTTTGAACATTCCTGTGTATCAACATATTTAAAATTTGAGCCCGGGCACAGCTTTTCCTATTACTTTTGATGTGCACCTAACGAAGACTCGGATCACCCTGCTGTATCCTCGCAGGCTGATCAGAGTATTTGCTATCCGCCAAGACGCTTTGTATCCTTGGCTACTCATAAAATGCTCTACTATAACTCTGACCAGACTGCACGAATGCGCAAGTTGATCTGAGTAACTTGGCGCACATGTAATCTTGTAGAAAATGCTGTCCCCTGCTCGTTTTTATCTCGATCTCGATCTTTTTGCCTTATAGGGTATGCTTCATGTTCGAAACGATGTTGCAAGAATACTTTTCATCGTACGATTTGGGTTAACCCAGGTCCTGCTGAACCCCGATATGGCCTGCCTTTGCAAATAGTGTAGATCAAGATCATCTTGCTTCTGACGAAGCTACCTCATCTTGATATGCACTGTTTTGTCATTAAGTATGTGAACTTGTATCAACAACCACCTGGATCAAGCCATCTGATTGGATGAAAATGAGGTGGGCGTGGCGCCTTAATTTATTCAGCACGGCAAGGGTTGATTTGCCAATATCATTCTTTGATCACTAATACTTTGTGTCAAACATTAGACTGCATACGTTGAATACGTTGAATAAGGGAAACAATCGCAACGCGAGAAAACGTACCTTCGGACACGTGTTCCCAACGAAGACTCAAATCAGCTTGGGCATCCACGCAGTCTGCGCATTCTTTGTTGTCCGCGCGAAGAAACTTTGTATCCATGGATATCTAAAATGCGCCAAGTGAAGATTCTGATCAGACTGTGTGAATGCACAGGCTGATCTGAATCTTCGCTGGGCGCACATATCCAAAGGTACGTTTTCTGACGTTGAGCCTGATAGAGGACATCACGTCTTACGAAAGATTATATGTATTAAATAAAAATTATCATTGTCATATGTTGACTCTGAATTAGTCATCTAGTTAGATATTACATGAGTCAAACATATGACCAATCTGATGTCAGTTGATATGCGGATTAGCCCAAGGTCTGGCTGTGTCATATTTGCCCTAAATATTGGGACATCTTCACTCATTAAAGCACTTCTTCTAATAATGAACAATTCCATTTCATTGTCTCTTGATATGTATTAAGAATTACAAACAATGTGTACCCAGATCAGACGCCGCGTACAAATAGCTAATACAAATGATAGTACCATAAATTTAAAGTGACGAGTGTGTGCAGCACAATACCAACATCTGTACATTCAAACTCATGAGCTTATGTAATACTGTACCGATATCTGTAAATACATACTCGTGTGTATATGTAGCATAATACCAACATCTAAAATTCCAAACTCATGAATGTATCTAGCACAATACCAACACCAGTAAATCCGAACTCATGAGTGTATGTAGCACAATATTGACATATGTAACCCCAAACTCATTAATGTATTTAGCACAGTACTAGCATCTGTAAATCCAAACTGATGCGTGTGAGTAGCACAGGACCACAAAATGTAAATCCAACTCATGAGTGTATGTAACATAGCACCAGCATCTGTAAATCCAAATTCATGAGTATTTGTAGCGCAGTACCAACATATATAAATCAAAACTCACTTGTGTATGTAGCACAGTACCAGCATCTGTAAATCCAAACGCATATAAAGTCATGAGAATATTGCACAGTATCAACATCTTTACATCCAAACTCATGAATGTCTGCAGCACAGTACAAAAATCTGTAAATCCAAACTAATCAGTGTATATAGTATAGTACCAACGTCTATAAATGCAAACTCATTAGTATATGTAGCACAGTACCAACATCTGTAAATACAAACTCATGAGTGTATGTAATACAGTATCAACATCTAAAAATCGAAACTCATGAGAGTATGTAGCACAGTATTTACATCTGTAAATCCAATCCCATTAGTTTATTTGTTAGTGTTGAGGTTTTATGGCCCAGTCAACCCAGTGGGTCATGTTGAGCGCGGTTAGTTTGCCTAACCACACTTTTACTGGGCAGGCTTAGTCCTCTATGCGTTTAACCAGTATTGTGCACATTCTTTCACCAGGAACTGATAACTGCCCTTCTTGAATCAGCGGAGCCGGCCTCGGTGGCTCAGTTGGATGCGCCGTCCGACTGGAGACCAGGAGGTCGCGGGTTCAATCCCCGCCGAGGTCGGCAACATTCTTTCGTGGAGATCGATCATGAAATATTTTCTACGGTCATTCTCTCCCTTCCGCTGATTCAAGAAGGGCAGTTGTCAGTTTTTGGCGAAAGAATGTGCACAATACTAGTTAACCACTTAGAGGACTAAACCTGCCCGGTAAACGTGTGGTTAGGTAAACTACGCTCGACTTGACCCCATTGGGTTGACTGGGCCGTAAAACCTCAATACAAACAATGAAGGGAGAGAATGACCGTAGAAAATATTTCATGATTAATCTCCAAGAAAGAATTTTGCCGACTCGCCGGGGGTCGAACTCGCAAACTCCTGATCACCAGTCGGTCGCGCATTCAACTTAACCACTAAGGCCGGCCCAATATTAGTGTATTTCATACAGTATTAACAGCTGTAAAACCAAACTTATTAGTGTATGTAATGCAGCATTAACATCTGTAAATCCAAACTCATGAGTGTATGTAGCAAAGTGTCGATATATGTAAATCCAAACACATGAGTGCATGCAGCACAGTACCATCTTCTGTAAATCCAAACTCAAAAGTGTACTTAATGCAGTATTAACATCTATAAATATAAACAAATGAGTGTATGTAATACAGTATCAACATCTGTAAATCCACTTTCATAAGTATATGTAGTAGTACTAACATGTGTGTCTAAAAGTATCAACATCTGTAAAGCCAAACTCACGAGTGTGTAATACAGTATCAACATATGTAAACTTAACACATAAGTGTATGTAGCACCGTATAAACATATGTAAGTCGGAACTTTGAGTATATGAAACACTTTCAACTGTTGTGAATCCATACTCATGTGTGTATGTAATAAAGTATAAACATCTGTAAATCCAGACTCATATATATATATATATATATATATATATATGCAATACAGTATCAACATATGTAATCCAAACTCATTAGTGTATGTAGCACAGTACCATCATATGTAAATTCAAATTCATGAGTGTATGTAGCATAGAACCAACATCTCTAAATCCAAACTCGTGAGTGTATGCAGCATGGTACTATCATCTGTAAATCCAAACTCATGAGTTAATGTAGCACAGTACCAAGAACTGTACACCTAAATCGCATGAGATGAGTACATGTAGCACAGTACCAACACCTGTGTATCAAGACTCATGTGCGTAGCACAGTACCGAAATCTATTTAGACAATAGTATACCTAGCAAAGAACAAGTAGCCGTAAATCCAAACTTATGGGTATGTGTGGCACAGTACCAATATCAGTATACATAGCACAGTACATAGCACAGTACAAGCAACAGTAAATCCAGACTCAAGAGTGATGTAATGCAGTACCATTATCTGAATGTCAGAACTCATTAATATATGTAGCACAGTTCCAACATCTGAAAATCCAAACTTGTGAGTGTGTAGGAAAGTACCGATATATGTTAACATACCAGAATACCAACGTCTGTAAAATCTCGGCTCGTTAGAACAGTACCATCATGTGTTAATCCAAATTCATGAGTATGTAGCAAAGTACCAATATTTGTAAATTACATCAACAAAACATGTCTATATAATGTTGACCACCTTAAACCCCACTTTTATGTAGTAAAACTGTGGTTTACAGTGGTATACATTATTTTTTTTTCTAATTTCTGCTCAAAACCATAGATTGTGGGTACTCGTTAGAACCGCCTTGGCGAGGCGGTTCTAACGAGTACCCACAATCAATGGTTTTAGCAGAAATATGAAAAATATCAAAATTTGTATCTGAAAATTTTCATTTTTGGTGGTATGGTAAAATTTTAAGTATATTTGAATCGGCTTGTTATCGTAATGAAGCACAGTACTTACGTCTGTAAATCCAATTGTATATGTGTGTGTATATAGCATAATACCATAATATGTAAATACAAACTCATGAGTGTATATAACAAAATTACATCATCGGTACATCCAAAACTAACGGGTATGAAACATCGTAGTACCAATATTTGCTAGTCTGAATGCATGAGTATATGTAGCACAGTACCAATATATATCAAGACTCATGAGTATATGTAGCACGGTACTAATAGTTAATCAAGACTCATGAGTATATGTAGCACAGTACCAATAGTTAATCAAGACTCATGAGTATATGTAGCACGGTACCAATAATTAATCAAGACTCATGAGTATATGTAGCACAGTACCAATAGTTAATCAATACTCATGAGTATATGTTGCACGGTACCAATAGTTAATCAAGACTCATGAGTATATGTAGCACGGTACCAATAGTTAATCAAGACTCATGAGTATATGTAGCACGGTACCAATATATGTAAATCAAACCTCATTAGTGTATTTAGCCCAGTACCAACATTATCAAATTAGCTAAAGCAAAAGTACACGCTGTATAACCAGGACTTTTAGCAAGCATCTTCATTAACCCCATTACATTCTGAGAAATATGTTGAGCAGACGGTATTTAGAAATACAATTTTCCTACTCACTTTTGTTAGATCACAGATGAATTGTCTCAGTACTAATTCCTTTATTTTATGGCAAAACTGTAAAATAAACTAATTAAACAACAACAAAAACAACAAAACCTAATAATTACATAATTATCATTTACATAATATACCTCATAGAATGCATGAAATAATGCAAATGTGGTTAAGTATTCAGAAAATTAACATTATTACGTTAAATTGCATATTTTACCTAAATCAGAAGATAAGATGCATTTTCAATCAAAAATATTAGGATAGTTTTTATTTCGTGACGAAATCATGTGTTATTGGTACTTATTAGAAGCGCTTAGTCAGGGCGCTTCTAATGTGTACCCACAGCATACATTTTCGTGAAGAAAACAAAAATATAATCTGGATATCTATCTTATCTAGAGTTATGCAAAGTATGGTATTTTCACCTTATAATACAGGGAATGAGCAAGATGCGGCACATTAAGACGGGTTCATATTATAACAACTAAACATTGGGTTTAAAAACTGCCGAGTTACAGATTTGCCAGTATTTGCCTAGACATAAAATCACCTACATACCCCTGTTTTACTATATACTGGCAAACCAGTGGCTTGAACATCTTTGAGACCATGGAAATTTGTTATAGACAAAGGTAATTCTAGGCTTTGATGTCAGCACCAGTTCAGAGTTCAGATGGCAAACGAAAATAATTTAGGGATGCCTTTTCAATCTTCTATGAAATAATGTTATGTTTAGTGTACTCATTAGAATCGCCTCATCGATCACACACAACATTCTTTTTCATGATCAAATAGAAAAGTTTCTCTAAAATATCCCTAAATATTTGTTTTCTTGAACTAACTGAAAAATATTCGAAGGACTCAAAAATTAGTTCGAATAAACGAGTTATCAGTATTCGAGGCATTGAAGTTATACTGTATTTTAGTGAAACTTGTAGATGTAAAGAATTGTTAATCCTTGTTATGCTGAATAACAAGATGCCGCGCCTACTTCTAATTTCCAGCCAGTGAGATAACTTGATCCGGGTTTTCGATAGAAAAATTCACATATTTAATGACAAATAGTGCAGATCCAGATTGGTTAGCTTCTTCAGAAGCCAACTAATCTGGATCTACATGTTTGCTAAGACAGGGCATGTTGTGTTCAGCAAGAGACGGATTAACATAATGTCTTCTCTAGGGAGCTACATACATATTTATACTGCATGCTGTAGCTTCATTGTCTCCATTTTATAACATTATGTTTGCAAGTCTGTATGATTTGTTGGTATTGAGGTTTCCAGTCGGACGGCGCATCCAACTAAGACACCAAGGCCGGCTACAAGTCTGTATGAACTAAATCCCTTGTTCTCCTATAACATTAATTGAAAATCGGGTATACTGGGTCATTATTTTTAGGCAAATCTTCACAATTGGTTATCTGGTTTTAAAGCTTATCTCAATCTGTTTATTATTTCCATCCAATTTGTATTAGCATTTACTTGGTGTAAGCATGAGCGGGCAAACTAACCAATGTTCGACATTTCCCATTTTTTTCACAATTAAATGTCATGGCATAGTAGAATACATGTAGGTTATGACGATGACCAATAACTAAAAGATAATGTATCTCTTTTGGCTTATTTGTCATGAAAGAAAAGCTTCGTCATCATTAATCTAAAAGTACTAGATCCAAAATCTGTTTGTAAACAAAGAAATGCGATTTCACAACGGGTTTATCAACTTTCGAATTCCGTAGTTGTGTGCTTAAACCATATATAAAACAAATTTAAATTCTTTATAATGAGACTTCCATCAGTGACACAAGTCACCATTTATTAAGGACTGGACACACGTGGGGAAATTTCCACCATTTCCGTCAAGGGAGACAACTTTTATGACTTCCTGTTTGTTTTACTACATGCCAAGCCCTTTCTGAAAAAGGGTCTACTCTAAAAGGAAAGAATTTGCTCCCCCCCCCTCTCCTTGGGAGCAAATTCTTTCGTTTTAGAGTAGGACCTTTTTGAGCGGAGATAAAGATCAATTAGAGTTGTCTGTTCTGAAAGTGTATCATTTTTCTTAAAGGCTGCAGTTAGTTCACTCAAAAGCAAGATTGGCTTCAACCACAAAAATTCAAAAGGACACGTTCGTTTAAATGATTTTTTCTCTATACGATTAGAAATAGTTTTAAAGAGCAAAAAAGGCAACAACAAACAACAACAACATAAAAATAAATAAATAAAAATTAAATAAACAATAGCAAGGACAAAACAGTTGATATGGCTAAAATCATAAAAGAAACAATAATTGTGGGAGCATTTTTCTGTCTTGTGTTTGTTGCTTCAAGAGTTAATGGTGAAATTTTGAGAAACGAAGATGCTATGGCCAGGGTGTTAGAACTTGAAGAGACAATGCAGAAGTTGGCCAGTGCCGACACGATTTCAGAGTACGAGGAATTAATTTCGAATCTGTTGGAAAAGTCAAGACAGGACATTGCAGCCCGTGCTCAACAAGCGCTTGAAGAAGGCCTAGCGGATGTGGATCGACAGTACAATGTGAGCAGGTTGTGTTTAAACCATACCATGGCGTTTCTGGAGGGTCTGATGACAAGAGAGGAGTGGGCTTTCAGGAGTAAGTAGTTCTGGTAAATGAGACCCTCAAGGGAAATAACTCTGGCATGAATAAGTTTAACAAAGTTTTCCTAAATTCCCCTTGGGACGATTTCTTTGAAAGAATCCTTTAAGAGTACCTGTTTGTGAAATGATTTAAACATTAGGAAACTGAAATAACAGTGGCGTCATTCTTACCCCTCAAACCAAAATTGTAGCCTTATTGTTAATATGAATTTAATAGGTGCTACCTATATCCGTGCGTCCAAATTATTATCACATGCTTCATAGGTGGGTTAGCCAGATCCAACTGAATTTGATTTCAAACCACGCCTTACTTCTAATCCACTGCGTGAATTGCGATATAATGTCCAAAACAATATTTCAGTAGTTCAGAGACATTGCCTCCAAATTTGTGGGACTTTTACTCGACTCGATCACATGAATTCGGGTCCTGCTTTTAGTTACTAGCAGCTCTGCCATGGAGGCTTTAGGCAGCCCATCTATTTCGCGGGCCCCGATGGGCGGGGGCCATGCTTTCCGAATACCGAAAACTACTGTAAGCCGATGACAGGTACAACGACAATATACTAACGTTCGCTTACCTGTGTCGAAGTTTTTAAGAATATCACGCGAAAAGAGCGTAAAGTCTGTGTTATCTAAAAATCTACATCAAAGTGTGCCTTATGCACAAAACGAATCATGCTTAGCTTGTAAATAGACAGAGAACGGATAGAAATAAAATTCGAAGGGAAGACACATTTCAAAATGGCGGCGATCGCAAATTTTGTAGGCTGACGCCATAAGTCTCGTAATTCAAGCCTTGCAATTGGAATACTTGGCGTTATTGGCTGTTTTGTTGCTATTATCGGCACGACCGCCATGGCAATCGTCTCTGCCAAATCAAGGACCGCTTATTGTTTTTCAGGATAAGCACCGAACCACCCAAACGTTTGTTGGACCATCACATTTTTGGTCACACACATCACTGGTCATATCGGTAGTCTATAGTCGTGCGTCTGCATGCCGAACCGTTCCGCGGTTCGGAGAACTGCTTCGCAGTTCCCGTTGGACGCACTTATTATATTTCAGGGAAAACAAGAATTGGCATTTTAATTGAATGCAGACGGCTCACATAAAATGTCTCATTTTCTTTCTAAAAATAAATAAATAAATACATGTAAATAAATAAACAAATAATAAAAATGATAATAAATAAAACACGTCTATTTAAATTGTGTTTAAAGGATTCGAAATGCTCCATTTATAAAATGATTAAAGCATTAGGGAACTAATAAATGTCTGCTATGTTGTTGCCCTTTGATAAATGGCCGCAAAAAAGGGTTTGGAGGTATCCATTCTCCGAAAAGTTTAACCTGCTGAACTTAAAAATAGAAGTCATGTTAAACTGGTTTTCCTATTTTTCCCTAATATGCATGGAATGCCATGTCCTCCCCGCCCCTCAACAGCCGCACAAAAAAAAAAAAAAAAAAAAAAAAAAAAAAAAAATACACCATTCCAGTCTGTTGGGTTTTGTTTGTGTTGAGGTTTTACGGCCCAGTCAACCCAATGGGGTCATGTCGAGCGCGGTCAGTTTACCTAACCACACGTTTACTGGGCAGGCTTAGTCCTCTAAGCGGTTAACCAGTATTGTGCACATTCTTTCGCCAGAAACTGACAACTGCCCTTCTTGAATCAGCGGAAGGGAGAGAATGACCGTAGAAAATATTTCATGATCAATCTCCACGAAAGAATGTTGCCGACCTCGGCGGGGGTTGAACCCGCGACCTCCTGGTCTCCAGTCGGACGGCGCATCCAACTGAGCCACCGAGGCCGACTCCAGTCTGTTGGTAACATGGCAGGTACACAAAAACGTTTTACATTAAATCATGATAATACATAATTTTTCTCCATCCGATAAAAACGCTAGGCGAAAGAGAACTTTCTGAAAGCTGTCGAAAGACGAGTGTATTTAGGCATAAGGTTTAAACACCTCGAAATTCAAGTCATCCGATTTTACGTAACATTATGAAAACACGCCTATTCAAATACATTGAAAATTTCACAACCAAAAACGGAAAGTTTTCAGATAAAAATTCTAATATTTTTCATAGTTCTATTCAGAACATAAATTGTGGATGCTCGTTGGAACCATCTCGCCGAGGCGGTTTTAACGAGTACCACAGTCTATGTTTTGGAGCAGAAGGGGGTCGAAATTATATAGGCATGTTTTCGTGATGCATCTGTCCGTACTGGAAAACCTGTCCTTATTAGAAACATAAACCGAGGATTAGTCTTTTAAGGTGCATGTTTAGTAACATATCGGTTTACTTTGGAAACAAAAAAGTGACGCTAAATAAAATGAATCCAATTTTATTTCACTTTTCATCACGAAAACATGTCTATATAATTTTGACCCCCTTAAACCCCACTTTTATATAGTAAAATTGAGGTTTACAGGGGTATACATTATTTTTTCTTATTTCTGCTCAAAAGCATAGATTGTGGGCATAGATTGTCGAGGCGGTTCTAATGAGTGCCCACAGTCTGTTTTGAAGAAATATGAAAAATATCAGATTTTTTTTTTATCTGTAATTTTTCATTTTTTGGTGATAAAATTTTCAGTATATTTGAATAGGCATGTTTGTTATTAATAGATGCGTTATTAAGGACGCGCTGGTAGATAAAGTAGAGAATGAATATCGCATCTGTACGTTTATAGATACTGACCTAGACACAGCTATATCTTCTCAAGTTTAACCATTTATCGTGACATCACATACATAGCTGTGTAAATAGACGTATTTAGAAAATTATACGAGTACCTGATGGTGCCATCTAGCAGAACGTCACTCGAAACTAAATGGATTCGTTCTTGTTTTTTTATTTCAATGACCGACAATGCTAACATTTTGCAGAACGGCAGTTGAAGCTCGATGGATTTGTTCATGTTCCTTTATTTCAATGGCCGACGATGCTTGTATTTTGCAGAACGACAACTGAAGTTCATGTTTTTGTTATATGTCGGTGGCCGGCGCTGCTTTTATTTAGCTGAACGACAATCGAAGCTTAATGGATTCGTTCATTGTTTCTTCATTTTGGTGATCGACGATGCCTATATTTTGATGAACGACAATCGAAGCTCAACGGATTCGTTCATTTTCTTTATTTCAACGACCGTTGACGCTTATATTTTGCAGAACGACAATTAAAGCTCAATTTATTCGTTAACTGTTTCTTTATTTCAGCGGCCCACGATGCTTATATTTTGCGATACGACAATCGAAGCTCAGTTGATTCATTTACGATAATGTTTTTTAGAACGACAATTGAAGCTGAGTGGATTCGTTCATGTTTCTTGATGTCGATGGTCGACGGTGCTTATATTTTGCTGAACGACAATGGAGGCTCAATTGATTCATTCATGCATTTTCATTTTAGTGGCCTGTGATTCTTATATTTTATGAAACGACAATTTAAGTTCAATTAATTCATTAACTGTTTCTATACTTCAGTGGCCGACGATGCTTATATTTTCCAACACGACAATTGAAGGTCAATTTATACCTTAACATTTTTATTTTTATGTTGGTGGCCTGCGATACTTATATTTAAACGGCAATTGAAGCTCAATTTATTCGTTAGATGTTTCTTTATTTCAGTTGCCTACGATGTTAATATTTTGCAAAACGACGATTGAAGCTCAATGGATCCGTTTATGTTTTTTATTTCAGTGGTTGACGACGATTTTGTGTTTCAGAACGATAATAGAAGCTCAATGGATTCGTTCGTGTTTCTTTATTTGAGCGCTTGACAATGCATATATTTTGCAGAACCGCAATTGAAGCTCAATGGATTTGTTTGCGTTTCTTTATTTGAGTGGTCGACAATGCTTACAGTTTGCAGAACCACAATTGAAGCTCAATTAATTATTTTTGCGCTTCTGTATTTCAGTGGTCGACAATACTTACATTTTTCAGAACCACAATTGAGGCTCAATAGATTTATTTGCACTTCTTCATTTCATTGTTCGACAAGGCTTACATTTTGCAGAACCATAATTGAAGCTCAATAGATTCGTTCGCGCTTCCACTACCAGGAATTCTCGTACTACAGGAACTGTCACTCAGGTTATCGATATTCCATTTTAGATAGGCTTCGATTAATTCCCTTTGATCGGAGGTCCGTAAGCGTCGTCTTACCTGTGTAGCTGGTGTGTAATCAACCCAGTATCACACACCTACAGTACTACTACAATTCAGATTAAATCATGTATGGATGCTCTTTAGAATCTTGGACCCAATATACACTGGACTAGGTCCGAGTTAGAATGAATGAATGAATGAATGAATGAATGAATGAATGAATGAATTTCAGCAGATTATTCAGTATGATTTTCAAAAGAATATCAATAGTTTAACCTAAGAATTAATTAATAATGATAATAACAAAATATTGATTAATTGATGAAAATCAATTATTATTATTATTATTATTATTATTTCAAATTAAATAAAAAGTGTTGTATTTAGTTATAGATAATTCAATATGATTTTTAAACGAATTTCAATAGTTTAACCTAAGAAAACAAGAGTAATTAATAAATTAAAAAAATGTGTTATATTTAATGAATGGTAATTCAGTAAGATTTTAAAATGAAGAACAATAGTTAATCTAAGAAAACAAATGAGTTAATTAATTAAGGTTGTATTACTGATGATGGTTCGGTACAATATTTGAAAGAAAAACGATCATTTCACCTGGAGAAAACAAATGGGAAAATTTAATTAAGTATAAATAATTTAAAAACAAATGAATGAATGAATTAAAAAAATGGGATAATTTTCTCCAGTTCTCCATTAAAACATATGTTGTAGGTATTAATTTGATGCACCTCGGTGAAGCAAAAACATGTAATGAGTACTCATTTGAAGAACCTTGGTGAGGCTCATCTAATGAGTACCCACAACTTACGTTTTTATGGAGAGAAAAAAATACAATCATCAAATAACTATCCTGAACAATTCCTCTGTATGTTTTATTTTCAAAACAGGATTTGACATTTCATGAATATTGTCTCCAATGAAGACTATTTGCATGAAGTGTCAAATCCTATTTTCTGGATAAACAATAACCACTTTATCGCATGCTGAATTAGCCCAGAAAGTGATAAATGTTAAGGGATCATATATCACCCCCACCCCTAAAAAGGAAATGGTTTGACATTTCATGCAAAGCATCTCCATTGCAAACAATTTGCATAAAATATCAAATCCTATTTTCTGGGGAAAATTCAACAAATATCAACAGTTTATTGCTGCTGAATTAGCCCAGAGAGTGGAAAAGATTAAGGGTTAAAATTTTTACCCATCCCCACCCCCACAAAAAAGAAAAGAAAAAAAAAGGTTTGACAGTCCATACAAACTGTCCCTATTGGAGACAATTCGCATGACATGTCAAAGCCTACTTTCTGGGAAAAATAAGAATATCATCATCACTTTTCCCTTGATGCATGAATGTTGTTTAACAATCATTTAAACTTAAGAAAAAAAATAGACAAACTGTCAAAAAAACTTACATAAAAATTAATGTAGCATATGCTATTTCAAGTTTTATCTTATCATCTCAAGAATTGCAGGACCCCGTGACCTGTCTCAGATAAAGGGCAGTTGTGTGTGTCAGATTATGAAAAAAGGGAAATTATGTATTATGCAAACACTAAAGATCCAGATCAGTCAGCGCATCTGCACACTCTGATCAGGATTTTCATTGTTAATCAATATATTCTACAGTAATCAGTGTTTCTTTAGTTACACAGTTAAAGATGGTGCTTTGTTTGCCCATATTCTTAGATCATAGTCATAATGGTCCTTTTCAAATGTTGATGTTCATTTGGTGTTTTTACCACCTTGTTTTTATTGCATGAGTTATAGATCTAGCCATTATTAACTTGTCCAGTGGCCTGAGGCTTCTAGTTCCCACTGGATAATGATAATAAGAGTAGACAAATGGAACCAGAAAATAAACAACGTGCTGTTATTTAACTTGTATTTATATATGTTTGAACATTTTTTTTAATGCTAATATAAATGAAAGTAAAATGTTTTGTTGATCGTTTCAAGGACTTTGAGGTGTCCTCAAGTAAAATAAGAAACAATTATAATTGAATTTTTTTTAAAAAAATGGGCCTTTTGAATTATGCGATCAATGTAGACCCCGATTAGTCTGTGTGTCCGCTGAAATATATTGATCAGAGTCTATACTGCATGTTGAATACAGCTTGCACAATCTATTAGAGAAAAATGTATGCACATGCTGATCTGGAACTACAATGGTTGCTGCTTTTATTTGGAGAGACTCGTGTTATTTCTGTGTTGGGTAGTTAGCAAATATGAATAAAATGTCGTTTTCCTTGGATTATGACTGCTACTACTACCCTACCTTTTAGACAGAGAGGTCTGTGCCAACAGTGTAGATCCAGATCAGATGTCACATTACGCATTGTGTGTTCAGGGTCTACACTATTTTACACTTACCTAGCAATGTTTAGACAAATCAGTTGGTTCTATAATGGCCTTGTTAAAAAAATAGGGCAAGTGTTGTAAAGAGTAGAATCGAATCATCTGGTATCCCAGGTTTGTTTTTGAAACAATTGCCTTTAGGCTAATGTTTGAAAAGGTGTGAACAATTTATTGAATCTGACTGAGAAAGTGGTTTATAGTATTTAACCTCAGTATTCTGATAAACACACCATAAGTCTCAACACAACTTGCGACGAGCAGTATGGAATCTATAGAAGTTCCGACGGTATGCGCGTTAGCGATCAACAATCTTCCAATTGTTGGTCGGCCTATCTGGCGGCTGACGGAGGGGAAGCATATTGTCAAGTTAGAAATAACTTGGCAGCTTCCCCGAAGTAACACACAGAGGCGAACTAACCAACCGACAAGTAAGAAGAAAGGACTTGCTGATGGTGTGTCAACAAAGATGGCGGACAAGATGGCGGCGCCCACGCCCAACAAGAGGGAGGAGTTGGATGAGGCGGTGTGTTCTACACCGTCTTCTACTACCTACTCTGAAGCCACATCTCCACAGACCATTGACACTACGACTGAACACTCGCCGGAAGGGGAGTGGGAGGAAGTATTGGCGAAGAAGACAAGAAAGAAGCTGTCTCTGTCTCCGAAGAAGGTCACACCAGCGAAGAAAGAACGGCCGATGGTTGCTATCCCACAGCAGAGGAGGAAGACTCCTACACCACCGCCACCCAAGATGCAGAGAACTAAGTCTCCAGAGCGGCAGTCAGTCAAGGCTCCAGAGAAGACAGCCCATGAGAAGATTATCTCCGCTCCAGGTCGACCAGAGAGGCCGCTTCACGAGAAGTACGACCTCGATGAAGTGGTCACAGACAAGCTTCCCGACGGACCACAGTATATTATAATCCGGGCCTATCGACAGCAAAGAGAAGGAGAAGAATTCATCGTGGATCTTCCAGCCTACTTTTGCCGATTCCTCAATGATGCGAAGTACTACTTCTTCAAGGGGCCAATGTCAAAGTACTTCCATGAGGCCAACTATACAGACATTGAGGGTCGGTTCAAGCGACCTGAGCAATGCTAGTGTGTGCAAGGAAGGGACCGGAGGAAGATACATCGCTAAGCAGACTGCAGCCGGACCCTCTGTATAACTCCCTGGCCCTTTTCAGGGCCGAGTGGCACGACTTGGGCAAGTGTGAGATTACATTTTGTATTGGTAATACACACGTTTTGAAGCCCTTTTCTTTTGACCGTACGTTCTAAATTATGTAACTTACAGACCTTGACCTTTATGCATATCGTCCGATCAGGCGAGGTGAGCTGTGCATGAATTATGCATGGACACCGTTTCAAGCCAAGGTCAGGGTAAAACTAATCCAGATTTTCTGGCGCTGCCTCTACGTGACTTAGTTGCCTGGTAGCGTTAAAAATCTAATCTAATCTAATAATAATCTAAACACACCATAACAAAAGGCAGTGACCCTGATCAGACATTACATCACATTATTTTCAACTTTTTGGTTTTCATCACTTGTGTTTCTCCCATTTGTCAGTATTTTGAAATGATATGGTCAGTTTACTATGATGTTGCCAGTACTTTGAAATGATATTTGTTAGTTTGAACGTATTATGACTTTGCCATTTGAACCCACATTGTATTTATAAAATCATATGTATTTCATATGTATGTATATTTATACATGTACTACACATAACCATGTCTTGGTTAAAGTAGAAATAAATTACTTACTTACATCACAGAGTACCTTATCAAAGTCTACAGTTTGCCACTCAAATAGCAGGTATAAGCTGTGTCAACAGGTAGCCAAACGGACTTGATAAAATTTCAGTATTATAGTAATTTAATATGTCTAATAGGATTTATACGATAGCAATATTTTACCCCTAAATACACATGTACGATAGTATAAACTATCCATGTGGCTATTTTACAAATAAAACATTTCGAATATGACCAGCATAATAATATTTATTCTTCGGAATTGTGATGTACAGCATAATAATAATAGTAGATGTAGTAAATAATAATAATAATAATAATAATAATAATAATAATAATAATAATAATAATAATAATATCATTAGTATCATTATGTTTTAATTTCCTAGATAGAGAACCATTTTATGAAACAAAATAGGACCAGCATAGGATTATTTATTTTCCGAATTATGATTTACAGCTAAAGATTACTACAATAATTATTTCTGAAAATAATATCAATTATCATTTTGTTTTAATGTATTTTTTTAAATATTATAAATTATTTATTAGATATACATATTTAACACCGCATGTTGAATAGAGCTTGCACATTCTATCAGAGAAAAAATGTATGCACATGCTGATCTGGAACTACAATGGTTGCACGTCATATTTAATGCTGCTTTTATTTGGAGAGACTCGTGTTAGTCACAGATTTAGAGAAAAACGCTTGAGAGAGAGAACCTTACCCTCATTCAGTTTTTTATAGTCAAATTTATTTTGTACACGCACGCACTTAGATGAAGCCATGATTATGAACAATGTACTTTCGTCCTTATTTATGTACAGGAATCTAAAATGAGCAAATCGTGTCAACTAAAGTGCTAGTTTATGCAAAAAGATCAAATGTTGGATTTGATTCTGTCTGTGCAATTAAAATTGCGCATAAGCATGTATGTCAATTATGTAAAAAGTGATTTCGTTGTTTTCTTTCGTCAAGATAAGGACATAATTGGCACTCATTAGCAGTAATTGTTATTAAGAAAACATCGCAAGAGTGGCCGCGCATTTAGGTATTTTTCTTGTATCCCGACAAAGCATTTTTGTTTTCGTTATTAAACAAACAAAAAACAAGTAATTAAGCAGTTTTCAGTTTTCTTATGATCAAAAATTATTATATGATATTTTCATTAAAGCTTCAATAAGTTGCCGAATAAAAACATAATTCGACATAAACAAAAAATAAATAAATAAGTTTATATTATTATAAATATATATCTTTGTTTTCCTTTTTGAAGCTAAATAATGTTTATAATACTATCAATGGATACCAATTTCTTTTTTATTTTCCAATTCTTACAATCTCTTTTACAATTCATTCTATAGTATCATGTGTACACAAGACCTGCGTCTGTGTAATCATTACACATTTTCGCTCCGCATTTTTCAAATATAGCTATATTCTGCAACCTGTGGGCCATTTTTAATAAAATAATTTATTCAATATTTTACTACCTAACTATAGATATTAAATAGATCTATCGAATGAGAGGTTATAACAAACGGAGAAATTTTAAAAAATATGACTTTTGGGCGATTGAATCAAGGCTATTTTTCATTTTTGTTGTAAAATACAAAGACTAAATAAGGAAAAACCCTTGTAGCATTCATTACAACCTGGGCCATTTTAAAATTTATTTTATTTCAACAAATTTGGTATCAAATTGAAGCAGATACATTTTTCCATCTATTGCGAGGTTATAATAATATCTTGTGTTATTGAAAATTAATGATTTTATTAGTTAAACGATGGGCTCCTATATAATTCTATACATTTCCACACTATTACCTGTCTGAGAACTAGCGACAGGCTGTGACGTCACAAAGTGGACCGATTGGTGCGGATTAGTACCTGTAGTACGAGAATTCCTGCATATGTTTATTTTAGTGATCGACATTGCTTATATTTTGCAGAACCATAACTGAAATTCAGTTGATTCGTTTGCGCTTCTTTCTTTTAGTGGTCGACAATGCTTATATTTTGCCGAACAACAATTAAAGCATGTTTGTGCTTCTTTATGTCAGTAGTCGACAATGCTTATATTTTGCAGAACCATAATTGAAATTTAATTGATTCGTTTGCGCTTCTTTATTTCAGTGTTGGGCAATGCTTATATTTTGCCGAACCACAATTAAAGCTTGTTTGTGCTTCTTTATTTCAGTGGTCGACAATGCTTATATTTTGCAGAACCACAATTGACGATCAGTGGATTCGTTTGCGCTTCTTAATTTCAGTAGTCGACAAAGCTTATATTTTGCAGAACCACAATTGAAATTTAATTGATTAGTTTGCGCTTCTTTGTTTCAGTGTTGGCTTATATTTTGCAGAATCACAATTAAAGCTCAATGGATTCGTTTATTTCAGTGGTCGACAATGCGTAAATTTTTGAAGAACCACAAATGACGATCATTGGCTTTGTTTGTGCTTCTTAATTTCAGCAGTCGACAGTGCTTATATTTTGCTGAACGAGAATCGAAGCTTAATGGATTCGTTTATTGTTCCTTTCTTTCCGTGATCGACGACAATTATTTCTTTTCCATGCAGAACGATAATCGAAGCTGAATGGATTCGTTCAGTATTTCTTTATTGCAGCGATTGATAATGCTTGTATTTTGCAAAGAGACAATCAAAGCTCAATGGATTTGTTAGGGGTTCTTTATTTCAGTGATTGACTCTATGGGTAAACCACACAGTGGACTAATGAATGGTCATTTGATCTGGCTGGGCTCGTATGACGAATGTGTTGCTATAAAGGCAGTAGTCAATAATTCAAATGAACTATCATATCCCTATAAGGGGCGATACTGTACGGCCACATTTGGCAAAGCGCAGGTATGTTTCCTCCAGATTTCCTTTTACTTGTTGCCATGTTTTAAGGGCACTGATTACTCTTGTTAAATTTTTCTGCCATTTCTGCCGAGGGAAAGAACGTTTGTGACTTCCTATACGCTTTTCTGCTTATCAAGACCCATCTTAAATGAGTCTGTTTTAAAAGGAAAGAATTTGCTCCCAAATTAGCAAATTCTTTCCTTTTATAGTAGACCCTTTCCATAAAGCAGACAAACCAATTTTGAAAAAAAGTTACATCCCTTGAAAATATATCCATTCCCTTTAATAAATTGTCAATTGTCAAGCCCATGGATAACCTAAATGTAGATTTTATTTTACTTTACTGGTGTTAAGTGTCATGCGGATGCAGAAAAAAAGCTCATCATGGTGCAGTTTTTATTTTTATTTTGATTAACATCACTGAGCCCAATCTAGTATCTTTGAAACGTCGTATTCCGCGTAATTCGATACTAAGGTGGCTATGATTCACAAAACCGAGACTCATTTTCGTTGTTTTGTGTGTTCATTATTTCCAAGTGCAGCTTTTATACCTGTTAATCAGAGGGCATTTTTAATTAAAATAGGTGTATTTACTTAATCACTTCCAAAATTTAACTCTAAATCAGAACGTATGTAATATATTAATGAGGTTACCCTAGAAAGGCATCAATCGCGAAGCACAGCCTTCTCGGGACACCGAAAGAGGAACCTAGTCAGCATTATGCTTAACCCTTAAACTGCCAATCACAACAATTGTCGTCTGCTTTTTCATCTGCTTGTGATTTTAAAAGTCATTTCTGCAAACAGTGTGGACCCAGATCAGACTGCTCCTTTAGGAGCAGTCTGATTTGGGTCCACACTGTTTGCCTGTATGCAAAAATAGGTTTGAAAAGTTTACAAGAATATTCAGCAGACGACATAAACAGACGACATTTTCAGAAGCAGGTTTTTTGGCGTTTTAAGGTTTAAATCTATATCGGATCGTTATTGGCCTGGCAGGAATCCTTCTGGTTACCGATAATGGTCCGATAGTCTTTAAGCACAATGGTAACTGGGTAGAAATGAGGACTGTGACAAAAAACAACGGCACTGGAATAGTATGAAAATCGGGACACCCAGAAAAGACCACAGTCTCGAAGCATAGCCCTCTCAAGGCACTGAATAAGGTTGTAATAACTTCAACCTTTCATCAGTGCAGACCAATTCAGATACCACTGCAAACAGTGCAGATTTAGATGAGACGGCTCGTCACGTGCTGACGTGGACTGAAACCCCACTTTGCAGTAATAGCTGCTTCCACATTCAGATATGGACGAGTCCATTTCAGGCACTCAGGGTGATAGGATTAAAACGACATTATAGAACAGCACTCTAACGGAAGCAGAACAAATAAAACGAAGGCGAACAGAAATATTTCCTTGGGATGTTCTTTCTGTTTTTTTAGATACAGCAACGCCCCTCCCCCCACTTGTTTTTTTAGATACAGCAACGCCCCTCCCCCCACTCCCCTTATATTTCGTGCAAGTGAATTAGTACAAAATGTAAGAAAAAATTAAGAACAGATGATAGTGTTATAAGACATATACAAGAAGAGATAAAAATAGGATAAAACAGCTTCTGTTGTGCTACTGGGTGTGATGGTCATGCGACCGAACTGCCACAATGAACTGATCCAGAGTGGGCAGTAGTACTATCTTGGCTGGAAGTTGGTTCCAATATACAACTGTTGACGGAAATAATGAGAATTTATAATAATTGGCCGTAGTATGAACCTGACGTAGTGCAAGGGGGTGGCGAGTGTGTCGTGTCGATCGACTTGATCGCTCGAAGTATGGTGGTACTGAAATAGCTACTAGGCCATGCATAATTTTGTACATCATTATGACTTTGGCATCCACTCTCCTTTGTTCTAGTGTTCTTAGGTTCAGTTGATGTTGGAGTTCAGTAACACTTTGGTAAGGTGAATAAGAACAAAAAATTCAGCGAATGGCCCTTCTCTGAACCATTTCTACCTTATGAATGCCTTTTTAAATGTACGGACTCCAAACAGATGACGAGTATTCGACCTGTGGTCTGACTGTTGATTTATAGGCCGCTTCACGTATACCGAGATGTTTTGTTTTAAAACCCAGGTATTGTGCTTGGTCTACAGAGTCCAGACCTGTCCATGCATGATGTAATTATTTTTTATGGGCTTGCGAGACCTGGATATGTGCAGCACCTGACACTTGGACGGATTGAACTCCAAGTCCCATGCCTTTTCCCACTGCTGGAGTTTATTGAGGTCGTTTTGAAGGGTGACTGAGTCTTCTTGGCCTTGGACCGCCAAGTACACTGCGGTATCATCCGCAAATAGACGGACATTGGAATCTAAATTGTTTGTCAGGTCGTTAATATATAACAAAACAAAATAGGACCCAGGACTGAGCCTTGTGGAACCCCAGACGAGACCGGAAGCTCACTAGAAGAATCGCCGTCAAGAATTACACACTGTATTCTCCCAATTAAGAAAGATTCAATCCATCCAAGTGTCTTACCCTAAACAATATGCACTTGGAGTTTATACAGATGCTTTACCTTGTCAAAGGCTTTGCTGAAATCTAGTAAAATTATGGTCGATTGTAAAACTTCCGGTGGGCCCGGTGTTAGTCCTAGTCTTTTTTGCTTTGTGGTTTATTCTACGAGGCGATTTGTTTTATGTCTTACCTTGTGTTGTTTGGTTCTTGTGTGTTTTCAGTCCTTTTACCATTGCGATTACCTCGCTTGGGGAAGAGAGAGCTAATCTTAGTGCTTTTCGTACGTTTGTTCGATTTGTACTTGTTTGGTTTTGTTGGTTTCCTCTTCCTCTTTGTGTCTGGGAAGGGCTGCGGTTTGTGAATGTGGCACTCCCTGGAATTTTCTCTTACCTGTTTTGGACTGTGTGCAAATATATTGGTTTCTAGTGGTAGACAAAGACCTGTAGATCTTGCTCTGGTAGCTCCGTGATCCCGGTTTATGACATGCGCAGACTGGATTATCTGACATGATTAAATCATGACAAAGGGAGATTGTTTGCCATTTCAATCAAGGAGGACAATTTTTGTGACTTCCTGAAGTGTTTGCTTTACTATACACCAAACCCCTTCTAAAAAGGGTTCTACTCTCTAGGGAAAGATCTTGCACCCTCTTTATAGATTAGAAATCATTTGGGAAGGTGACAAAATCAGTTTTAAGTAGTGTCTCCTGAAATTGTTTCAATTCTCTTTGATGTCAATCACACAGTTTGGGTTATTTGTTTTTACCAGGAGCTGATGCTTGCCGTGTAAGATGTGTATGTACCTAATTGGAGTCGGGACAAAGAATGTTATCTTTCTAGAGGTTTTGACAGGTCGACTATACTAGCATGTTAAATGAAGTTACCTAGAAAAAGCAACAATCACTTAACACTGTCCACCCGTGGAGCCAAACAAGACGATGTGAGTAACAAACAGTGAAAAACAACAACAAAAAAAACAACAACAACAAAACAATGCAAAAACGATCTATGAACAAAGAACAAAATCAGAAACACCGTTTTGGAACGGTCAGCAGAAAACTACTGGGGTGGGGCAAGCAATACATTTTAAAGAATTATACAATTCTTTGCAGTTCGTATATGCTACAAAAGGCATTTTTATATTGATAATCACCATCTGAATTGTTTCAGATCACTAGTGCAGATGAACTCAGCATGGGTTTGAAGATTGGTTTATGTTTGCCCAGCAGTTGTAGCAACAACGACACTGCTGGGCTTCTTAACACAAGTACGTGAGTATTAGCATTTACATATTAGGGTGATTCAAGAAGAACCCGTCCTCACCTATATAAATTTGCAATATATCTTGTTTTGTTTGTAGTGAGAGACAAAAATACAGACAAATTTACTAACACTGCTACAGATTAACTTTGGAGCTTTTCAGAACAGGGGTAACCGAACTGCCGACCGATTTTGGAATTTGAAGAGCCCAAATTTTAATTTTGAGAATTTGTAGAATAGGCAATTTTGAACCTTATGATCAATTTAAACATTTACACATTAAGTTAACATGCCTACTAATATGGGAAAAGTATACACAGCCATACGCTAAATAAGCCCATTTTATATATAAATGAAAAAGAAAGAAAAAAATTGATATTTTATTTTTCTCTTTTCTCCACAACAAAGAATTGAGCCATTGAATGACAAAACCAGTAAAATGGCATATGTGTCCAGCGAAGACTAAGATCAGCGTCGACATCTGCCCAATCTGACCAGAATCTTCCCTTGCGCTCAATAGGAGCTAAGGACCAAAACTTTCTACATGCGCACAGCGAAGACAATGATGAGACTGGGCGGATGCCTAGGCTGATCTGAGTCTTCGCTGGGCGAACATGCCATTTTGTTGGTTTTGTCATGCACTGGCTAATTCATCTTGATTCCCTTTTATATCTACATCTGTGTAAGCCATAGTGATAAGTAAGCTATTAGTGGCTTAAGCATGTTAAACCTTTTTGTCCTGTAGAACAAGATGTCCTGTAGACCAAGATAGATACTTTTGCAAACAGTGTTTATCCAGATAAGACGACTCGTAATGAGCCGTCTCATCAGGAGCTACACTGTTTGCCATTCTGTTCTTGATTTACAAAATGATCAACTGTCATCCTTCTGGCAGCAATTGATTTGTCCAAATGCATAAATGGAAGAGTCTATTTAAGAAACTCAGTGTTGAAATGGTTAAGATATGTTTATGCAGTAAAACTTTAAGCGGTAATTGATAAATTGAAAAGCTCATTTAAAAATGACAAAAGTCTAAAACTCCATCTTATAGTTTAAACCACTAGATACGTCTGTTTTTTTTTAATATCTATTATGTGGGGAACATGGGCGTGTGCATTGCATACACATGTTAACGCAATTACTGTTTTACACGTTAATTGTTAATTTGCAGTTCTTAGCCTACTACCCGTAAATACATCGGGGATTCCAAGTCCTGACGTAAGCTGTAAGCTTGACAGGCTGGAACTTGATACCAAGGCAATCGTAATAATGTGAGTATGCAAAATTTAAAGAGAATTTCACTTGGTGAATTTTCTGCCAGTTTTACAAAAGCGACAACTTTTGACTTCCTGTTTACGTTTCTGGACACCAATACTATTCTGAAAAAGAGTCTATTTTCAAAGGAAAAAGTTTGAGCCTAAGCGATAAACTTCTTCTGTTCTTGAGTAGACCCAATTTCAAAATTGACGCAAACGATTTTAATCTGTCAGATCGCTCTCAGGAATCTCTTGTGACATTAGGTCAACCGCATACATTAAATTCAGCCAATGAAATTGCTTGTGTGAAAAAAAAACCAAAAAAAACAAAAAAAAAAAAAAAAAAAAAAAAAAAAAAACCAAAAAAAAAAACCTGATGGCTACTTACGTAGCTTATTGCTTCGATGTGGTGATGAATCTGATCTGCCTTTTTCTGATTCAAGTTGCAATCTATGGTTAAATAACCTGGTTTTAACTGTTTTTATCATAAAATTGCATAATGTGCACGATTTTGAGGTATTGTTTCGCAAAATTCTCATTTTTGCGATTTTTATTGCTCTCGCGCGTTCCTTTTATACTCGTACAACCTCTGGCGTGTTTTTCCATTAGAAAATTACCGACCGCTAAAGTCCAGTTTTGTCCAATTCTTTTATTTACTTTACTACTTGTAATTCTGGCATTGTTGTCATTCAACATTTATGTATATAATATCTTCCTATGGGCTTTTGACGGTAATGCTGTAAATCGTGATTCACTTTTAGTTGAGTAGTGAGTTTCGAGTAAGAAAAATGAGTTTCGAGTTAAAAAAGTGAGTTTTGGGTAAGAAAACTGAGTTTAGAATTAAAAAAAGTGAGTTTTGAGGAAGAAAAATGAATTTCGAGTAATAACAGTGAGTTTCGAGTTAAAAAAAAGTGAGTTTTGAGTAAGAAAGTGAGTTTCGAGTAAGAAAAGTGAGTTTCGAATTAAAAAGTAAGTTTCGAGTAAGAAAAGTGAATTTCGAGTAAGAAAAGTGAGTTACAGAATAATCATTACAGAATGAATTCTGAACATGCATATGCTTAAAACTGACGTCAGAGATAACTAAAGAAAGAGTCACAATGGGTCTGCTGAAACGCATACTCCCGTGATGCGATTCACGTTCACGTCACATTGTTTACACTTAGAAGGACACTAAGGGTTCCAAATTGAAGATGGTATACCCAAAACCAATGTTGAATAGGGATTTCGCATTGGCATGGGCTCGGACCTAATATTGGGTCCAAGGCAGGGGAGATTATACACCATGTTTACTGAATACGGCGTATGCGATTCAGGAAATCAGATTAATATTACTTTACCCAGGAAATCAGATTTTGTAGTGTAGCGTTTTCACTTATGCTCGGTATATTTGTAGTGAGATTCGTATTTCGTGACTTGCATGCGACACTGGATTTAATTTAGACAATAGGTTCAGCAGCAATTGCTATGAAATTAGCAGGGGTGGCAATTGTGCCGAACGTCAGAGCTTTTAAAAATGGCATTTTAGAGTTTTAAGAAGCATTATTCATTAACTAATTATTTGCATCTACTAGTATGGGAGAATGACGGAAGAATAATTCATGACCACTCTATAAATATTCCACGAAAAGATGATGCCGGATCGAGCCCGCGTCCTCCTGGGCCCAGTTGTTCAAAGCGTCGTTAGCTTAACGAGCTGGTTAAGGGTCATTTCGTTAACTGTTTTAACAGATTCAATATACAATATTCTGATATTTTTTGCTGAAAAAAATGTGAGTAGCTTTTGCACTGCAAAAGCTACTCACATTTTTTCAGCAAAAAATTTCAGCATATTTGCGTATCACTCGATGTAAATTTTAACGAATCGTTAGCTAACGACGTCGTTAGCTTTGAACAACTGGGCCCAGATCTCCAGTGGAATGTGCATGTGACTGAGCTACCGAGTCCGGCCTGGGCTGGCTTAGAGTTTATTTTAGACCTTAACGAAGTGTATCACAAGTAATCAATGCCTATCCTTTCGCCAATCAATGGCAGCTGTCCTGCTTGTATCAGCCGATAGGGGAAAATGGCCGTAGAATAATTAATGAGTAAGTAGGTAAACTTTATCTTTAAGTCTGCAAGTGCATAACAATATAACATAGGCCCTTCATGACCACTGAAAATGTTCCACGAAAGGTTGGGCCAAGGGATCGAACCCGTGTCCAGTCGAACGTTCATCCGACTGAGCCACTTGGCCTGGCACTTTGGGCATGTAGTGATCTGTTTTGGTCAACACTATGACACATATTTTCTCATTTTTAGTTACTTCTGTCTAATAAGCTGAGGAACAGCAATTGTTACAAAATTACATGTGCGCCCCAGCAAAGACTCAGATCAGCCTGCACATCCGCAGACTTATCAGTTTTGGTTGTCCGCATCAGTTAGCTTTGAGTCATTAGCTTCCGATAGAATGCGCGGACGAGCGAGTGCACGGATGTGCAGTTTTTGCTGAGTGCACATGTATTTTTGTAGCATCTGCTGTATCCCCGCCTTTTTGTATACGGTTATTTAACATGGACAGGCATTAAGTTTTACTAATGTCTGTGTGTCCATTGGTTAGTCCAGCCCAGTCCAGTCCCCTACTCCTTAACCATTACATGTAGTGAGAAAACTTAGCCTTAAATAAGGAAACTAAGGTCACCTTAAGCGAAATAAAATGGAATGTTTCCTGTAACCTAACCGACCCTTTCTCAACTTTTAACTAAAACACACACACACACACACACGCACGCACGCACGCACGCACACACACACACACACATCCTGACCTACCGAGCAAAGAATTTTCAACAATGTTACAGGAAACACAGCATTTTTTTTTCTCCTTAGGGTCATCATTCAAACAATATGTGATGGGCTCCGCGATGCTGTATACCAAGCTCCGTGGTAATTGATCCAGTGATTACGGAGATGGTTTAAATGGCTTTTGCCATATGTAAGGGAAAGCATAGCAAATTCAAGGTTTTGAGAAAGATATGTACTTTTTAGAAATTAATACTTACTACTGATAGGATTATCTCCCTTGAATGCTGTCTGACGTTTAATTTACATTAAAGTTAATTAACCTACACAATAAAGCCATTTTATTCAGAGTTCTAACAGATATACGTCTACTACAAATCTTGTAAGTATTAGATACTTACTGAGGAGTTGTAACCAACATCTGACAGGACAAATTATTAATATTGGCTTTTTCATATACATATAGTAGGACACAGAAGTGTGGTTGGTTTGATTTGTTATAAAAACTTGAAACTTTAGATACCATGTTCTACCTTGAAAAATATATCCTTTTATACAAGCACCACGTTTACTTGAATAATAACGCTCAGTTTGATTCATATGCATGTTTAGAATTTATTCTGTAATTATTATTTTGCAGCACACTATTCTTACCCTAAACTCACTTTTCTTACTCGAAATGCACTTTTCCTACTCGAAACTCGCTTTTCTTACTCGAAACTTACTTTTCTTACTCGAAACGCACTTTTCTTACTCGAAACTCGCTTTTCTTACTCGAAACGCATTTTTCTTACTCGAAACTCGCTTTTCTTACTCGAAACTCATTTTTCTTACTCGGAACTCGCTTTTCCTACCAGAAACTCACTTTTTTTTTTAATTCGAAGCTCACTTTGCTTACTCGAAACTCACTACTCGAAAAATAGAAACCTCCTGTAAACCTGGCAACAAAATGCTGGAAATTAAATTTTAGTACGGTACGCAGTTTTTTTTTTTGATTTACTTTGCGGCCTCTGTAAGCGAACCTATTTCCTTTCCGTTCTGTTTGATGCTTTGTATCGTATTTCATTTGTCTTATTTAGCTTTGTGATCACAATACTTGGTGAGGAGCTGGTCGATTTTCTCTTTGTTTAGTTATATGTCCTAATTGTGGATGTTTCAGTTTGTCATTATGAAAACATGTCTATCCAAGTATACTGAAAATTTTACCACCAAAAATTGAAAGTTTTCAGATAAAAAAAACTGATATTTTTCATATTTCTGCTCAAAACATAGATCGTGGATACTCGTTAGAACCGCCTCGATGAGGCGGTTCTAACGAGTAACCACAATCTATGTTTTTGTGATGAAAGAAGAAAAATAATGTATACCCCTGTAAACCCCGAAGTGGGGTTTAAGGGGGTCAAAATTATAAAGGTATGTTTTCGTGATGTCCTCTCGGTATCGGAGAAAGTTTGCGATCTGTAATTGTGGCAGTTCCTGAACCGCTTCATTATTTGCATTACGAAAACATGCCTATTCAAATATACTGAAAATTTTACCACCAGAAAATGAAAATTTCAGATAAAAAAATTCTGATATTTTTCATATTTCTGCTCAAAACATAGATTGTGGGTATTCGTTAGAACCGCCTCGACGAGGCGGTTCTTACGGGTACCCACAATCTATGTTTTGAGCAGATATAAGCAAAATAATGTATACCCCTGTAAACCGCAGTTTTACTGTATAAAAGTGGGGTTTAAGGGGGTCAAAATTATATAGGCATGTTTTCCTGATGTTTTCTTATCACAGTCTTCTAAATGTACTATTATATGAAAAGACATACGGTCAATGATACGAGTACATGGGGTACATTTAATTTTCAAGTGATGTCTTAATCCCGTTACTGCATATATCTAACAGCTACTCCATTTAACGTGTGTTCATTAGTGTGAATTAGTGTGAATTGCATGGAATTACACAATGTGCTATCCATTTACCCATTTTAGACTGAATTAACACCCCTGTATAATATATTGGGAGAGTTGAATTTCAGTTTTAGGTATGTCAAGCTAAGTGATTTAAATATTCCTAGAGAAAATTGGTAACGCTTTTTGCAAACAGTGGAGACCCTGATCAGCGCCCCACTCTGTGGCGTCTTATCTTGGTCTGCAGTGTTTGCAATTTACCCATTTTGGATGGCTCCTAGATGGAATAAAGTAGATGGAATAAAGTTTGCTGACCACTGGCAGAGTGAGAGAAATAAACTAACATTTTGGAGGAGTACATATGTATTTAATGTATGCTCTAATTTACAAATCCATATTTTTTTTTCAGAATAGTTAGTTCTACGTTTGGACTGGTCATGGCAGTAGCAACGATTTATGATGTAATAGTGACGCACTGGTTTAGAAAAAGAACTGAAAAAATATCAGATTATGAGGTCAGACGTTACTCTATCTCATTTTTTTTTATCAAGAACTATCATGAGAAAAGGTATGCGTTAAAATGCGCCCGATTAGATTTACGATTATTTGGTTTGGAATATCAATAAATTGTGAACAAAGCGATATTTTACATGTACATCACGAAAACATGCCTATATAATATTGACCCCCTTAAACCCACTCTTATATAGTAAAACTGGGGTTTATAGGGGTATACATAATTTTTCTTATTTCTGCTCAGAAACATAGATTGTGGGTACTCGTTAGAACCGCCTCGCTGAGGCGGTTCTAACGAGCACCCACAATCTATGTTTTGAGCAGAAATAAGGAAATTATCAGAGTTTTTATCTGAAAATTTTCATTTTTTAGGTGATATTTTCAACATATTTGAATAGGCATGTTTTCGTAATGGAGGCAAGAAAAATCAAATGATGAAAATAAAAAATCGGTCGTATCAGTTCTGTTCGCGAACAGTTATATAACCTGAAAACAGTTCATGCCTCCTAGCCCTAAGCTGAACGCAAGTATGTTTTCAATTACATTCGCTTGAGCCAAATAACAACGAACGACCAGACCACAGTTCCTCCATGGTGGTTTCATCGCAGTTCCTCCATGGTGGTTTAGTCGCAGCTTCTCCATAGTGGTTTCGTCGCAGTTCCTCCTTGGTGGTTTCGTCGGTTACTGTACGTGGTGTTGTGTTTTAGTGCTTCACGTGCCTTACTTTGTCCTTGCTTTAGAAGCGCTGTACTATGCTCGTGTGTGTAACTTTATTTGAGCCGTGTCATCAGAAAAGCTGCCTTCTGGTATGCGCGAACAACAAAGATCCAGACCAGCCAGCTAACCCAAATATTCTTATCAGGAACTTTGTTGTGCTTTAAATACCAAATAAGTCGGGGCACAGCATTTCCTACAAGTTTGCTTTGTGCACCTAGCGAAGACTCAGATCAGCTCGTGCATCCACATGTCCTATCAGAGTCTTCGCAGGGCACTCTGTGGGTCGCCAAGGATCCAAAGCTCTTCAGGCTGACAGCGAAGTCTCTGATCAGACTGCGCGGATGCGCAGGCTGATCTGCGCCTTCGTTGAGCGCACATGCAGTCGTGTTTTAAATGCTGTTTCTCGACTCAAATAACAGTAACGAATACTTAGCAAATTTTCATAAAATACAGATAGCGAATATGTACATGTGCTTCATTACCCAAATATTGAAAATAAATAAATAAATAAATGAAAATAATAAAATTCCCCAATACTTCATTCTTAGTTTCAGTTCAAAGCATGTACTTGGCTGTGTCTCAATAGTGCACAAGATGAATAAATAGGTAAAATAAATGCGATAAAAACGATAATAAATTATCGTTTGAGCTGGAAAGTGAGAAAACGTACCTTCTGACATGAGCGCCCAACAAAGACCTGGATCAGTCTGCGCATTTGTGCAGTTTTCCAGTCATCGTTCTCCGCTTGAAGAAACTTTGCACTTTTGGCTATCCAAGTTCCGTCCAGTAAAGATTCAGATCAGACTGCGCGCATGCGCAGTCTGATCTGAATCTTCACTGGACGAAGGTACGTTTTAAAGATAATATTAATAAATAATAAATTTAAAATTATTGTACTTTTGACTACGTAATGCTCATCTTTAGAGAAGAAGATGTACAGTTCAAATAAAGTTTCTGTTCTGCTCTGTTCTGTTTACTGACAATTTGGCTCTCTGTGACAGGAAATGAAAGACGATTCGGAAAAAGGATCGCAGTTCAGTTTGGAGAAACAGCAGGAAACTAATGGCAGTCTAAAGTCCTATGACGCTGTAAGTGGGATACCAAATGGCGTCGACATAGTTAAAACTAATTTGAAGGCAGGACAGAAAGAGAACGCATATAAACCAGGTAATATCGGTAGAGCATGCTTTCGTTAAACCATTAACGCTTTGTAGTCTTGAGACCGCTCATGATGATTTTGATTTTTGATTGAGACCCCTGTTTGGAACAATGGCTCTGACTAGATTCAAAGATGGAAAAGTCCATTTCTGAGACTAAGGGATGAAAATGTTAGCTAAAAGTAAGACCATTTGATCAGTGTGCTTGTCTTGTCTATTAATGATTTTTGAAGAGTCCATATAGCACAATAATTATTATCAATGACAATCTGAAACCAGGGCCCAGTTGTTAAAAACTAACGATATCGTTAGTTAACGATTCGTTAAAATTTTAATTGAGTGATACGCAAATATGCTGAAATTGTTTGCTGAAAAAATGTGAGTAGCTTTTGCAGTGCAAAAGCTACTCACATTTTTTCAACAAAAAATATCAAAATATTGTGTATTGAATCCGCTAAAAACGTTAACGAAATGATCCTTAACGAGTTCGTTAAGCTAACGACGCTTTGAACAACTGGGTCCAGAGCAAACTAAAACGAAAAGTTAGACCACGATGGCCCCGACCATAGTCATTAATATGCAGACGCCAATTGTCGTTCAGTGTTGGGTCTGGCTCACTGTCATGCAATTAAAAAGGCAAGCAACGTTTTCAAGCATAAAATGGTTTAAAATCATGCATGCAGTTTGCCGCTTAGCACTCTGGGTAAAATTTTCAGCAGATGACATATTGATGTATTTTTCTTATTTTTTCCCAGAAAACAGGATTTGATACTTTAAGCAAATTGTCTCCAATGGAGATAATTTGCATGAAATGTCAAAAACTGTTTCTGGGAAAAATAAGAAAAATATCATCAATTTGTCGTCTGCTGAATTAGCCAAGAGAGTGGTATAGGTGACACTAGTAAATCTGTATTGCCCCGCAGAATTGGCGATGAATCGATTATTTTTTCTTCTTTACTTCCTGACCCATGTATATGAATGCATGTATGAGTGGCAACATGAGAAAACGTACCTTGTTATATGTGTGCACAACAGTGACTCAAATTAGCCAGCGCATCCGCGCAGTCTGATCAGAGTCTTGGTTGTCCGCATGAAGAAACTTTACATCCTTGGGTATACGAAATGCGGCCAGTGAAGATTCTGATCAGACTGTGCGAATGCGCAGGCTGATCTGAACCATCATCGGGCGCTCCTGTCCGGAGGTACGTTTTCTGATGTTGCGGCTCCTATGTTCATTACGAAAACACGCCTATTCAAATATATTGAAAATTTTACCTCCAAAAAAAATGAAAATTTTCAGAAAAAGATCTCCGATACCCACAATCTATGTTTTTGAGCAGAAATAAGAAAAATAATGAATACCCCTGTAAACCCCAGTTTTACTATATAAAAGTGGGGTTTTAGGGGGTCAAAATTATATAGGCATGTTTACGTGATGTGCTCTACAAATATCAGGGACAATAACCTTTATGGTTTACTTTGCAGGAAGGCTAGGACAAGTTCTGTTGTCTTTTTCTGTCTACACTAATGCGACCAAGATTCTCAGCACTAGCCAGCCACCAGGAACACTGACTGCCGTCAATGGAATCAGGTTCATCAGTATGACCTGGGTGATCTTGGGGCATAGCTTTGGAGATTCTGCGCAAATTGCTGGTATGTAGTATACAATTTTTGTGACAATTAAACTTATTTAGGTATCTTAAAACTCCATAAAATATGGGTAGCTTTTGCAACTAAATTTCAACGAAAAAAAAAAAAAAAAAAAAAATATGGAAAATTTTAACGTTAGCATTTGCAAAAGCGATTGACACGTTCTCGCCTAAATACTAATGAATTTAAAATCGCAAAAAAAAAAAAAAAAAAAAAAAAAAAAAAAAAAAAAATATGCAAAAGCCTATAAACATGTTCGCATAAAATTACTTGAAAACACCATAAATTCCAAAGGCGTCTTACTTATTTTCATAAAAGGTAGAAGAGTATTTCAGGAGAATTGATACACTTATGTGATGACAACTGTATCTAGTTGATTTTGCTGCTCCTTCTGAAAAGAGTTCTATTCTAAATTGAATTAATTTACTCCCCGCAAATCTGAACGATTATTTTGTCATTTATAGTTTAGTTTAATCATATTTATTGCAAAAATTCATAATGCAAGGGGTCGGGTCATAAGTTCTCACAACATTAGCTACGGCCCTCCCCCTACAATGGAAAACATAGCATGTAAATATCAGATGACAATAGCAATATACAAAACACTATTCAATTTTTTAACTGAGAAAAGACATGAGCTATTGTAAATACAATAATAGCAAATGACTAAGCCATAGAAAAGGAAATCTAAGTGTGTTTTTTGTCATTCCATTACGAAAACACGCCTATTCAAGTATATTGAAAAATTTCACCACCAAAAGCTGAAACGTTTCAAATAAAAAATCGGATATTTTTCATATTTCTGCTCAAAACATAGATTGTGGGTACTCGTTAGAACCGCCTCGGCGAGGCGGTTCTAACTAGTACCCACAATCTATGTTTTTGAGCAGAATAAGAAAAATAATGGATACCCCTGTAAACCCCAGTTTTACTGTATTAAGGTGGGGTTTAAGGGGTCAAAATTATATAGATATGTTTTCGTGATGATAGATAACCTGATACTGTAAGCAAACAGTAATATTCCAGACGAGAATGCGTGAATGCGCATCGGGGGTCTTCGCTTTCTGCATATGTCTTAAAATCATATTTTCTCTTTGCGTTTGATGAAAAAAAAATAAAACAACAAAAAAACAAAAAAAAAAAAAAAAACAAAAAAAAACACAAAAAAAACACACACACACAAAAAACAACAACACAAAAAACCCAAAACACACGCTTTCATAAATATGCTCAGAGACATCGTAGGCGTAAGTAATAATGTCACGAGTAAAGTGACATATAAGACAGTTATCTGAAGAAGAACTCGAATAAACATAGATGAAAAAGAAACTCTAACGTGACCAGACTTCCCTTGTACCATAAAAATTATCAGCAGTACTGAAGTATTTAACAATGCTACATAATCTATTTTCTAAATGCGCACCACACAAATTTGCATTCCGTTTGATTCTGTTTACAATGTATTTATGTCTTTCAAAAATTAAATACCTAATTAAATGGTCAAAATGACGACTCCCATGCTCACAGTTATAATGAAAATAAACTATAATATCTTCCTTTTTTTACCCTACTTTGATCAAATCTGCTTCAAAATGCCTGTTTTCTAAACCAGAATATTTTCAGACAAACTTTGCATTTGATGTGCCTTTTCTTTAAAAACAGTGCAATACTGTGTATAATTGGGCGTAGATCTGACAATGCAACAATATGTATTTATAAAATATGATGCCTTTGTCAGAAACGCAACATTTTCATGATCAAATTAGTCGAAATGAAGAAAATAATGTATTTTTTCTTGTTGCATCTTTTAGAAAATGTGGCAACATTCGTACCCAAGATGTTGAAACGTTGTACCTTTCAAGCTATAGCAAACGCCACAGTTTCTGTTGACACTTTCTTTACGCTGAGGTAAGTGCCTAAGTATTGTTGCAAAAGGAGCACTGTCAATGATGTATTTATTATTGCATGAGAACAAGAGTAATATAAATGTCCATGCATAGCCACAATCACAGAACATAACCTACCAATGACACCAAGAGAAAGAGGAAACAAAACTATGACAGACAGTACACAAGCCACAGACCACAGAAAAGCAAAGCAACCAGTTCTTTTTCCAAATAAGGTGATCAAAATGCTAGACAAGATCAACTTAACGTATCAATAAGACAATGAACGGATCCAACAGTAAAACAAACCCACAATCGAGCCCCAAGGCCACACAAAGAACTAACAACCATTACGAAAACAAGCCTATTCAAATATACTGAAAATTCTACCACCAAAAACTGAAAAATTTCAGATAAAAAATTCCGATATTTTTCATATTTCAGCTCCAAACATAAATTGTGCGTACTCGTTAGAACCGCCTCGACTCAACGAGGTGGTTCTCGAGGCGGCTCTAAAGAGTACCCACAATCTATGTTTCTGAGCAGAAATAAGAGAATTAATGTATAGCCTTGTAAACTCCAGTTTTACTATATAAAAGGGGTTTAAGGGGGTCAAAATTATATAGGCATGATTTTGTGATGGTCAATACTACCTCCTTAGAATGGTCAACAGTAAAAACTACGAGAGTAAATTGCTCTTACTGGTTTCTTTGTTCGGGACCTCCGCGGTTCAACTAGTAGCTTTCTACGCAACGAAACGCCAATATAATTTATACCTTTACTCCTTATCATATTTGGCCTAATATTTCAACAAGTCCATTTTATTACCTGTTATTGTGTCTAAAATTGCTGGAAGAATGGTAAACAGTGTGGACTCTGATTAGACGCCGCACTTTGTCCAAGCCTTTATGTCCGAATACTTCGGTAAATACTAAATAATTACTAATCGATACATGATTAAATCTGATATGTATTTTTACAGCGGTTTGCTTGTGGCTTACCTGGGTCTGAAGGAAATGAAAAAGAGAGATGGGGCAAAGAAATTTAAATGGGGAATGTTCTACTTCCACAGATTCTGGCGGTAAGACATATTCGTACAGTTATCAGAAAAGCTATTAAAACAGGACAAAGCTGTCTTTGTGGCTTATGAGTATAGCAAAGGCTCATATCAGCCCGATCATATGCACAGTTGTATTAGGTCCTTCTCTGATCATTGTTATAGACCGCAGTATTCAATGAGTATGGAATCGGGCAATGAAGGCCCTGATTAGACGCAGACTGAATTGGACTTTTTTCTTTGGCCATATATCAAGTTAGCATTCTACTTAAATCTATATTGGATCGTTATTGGAATCGCCGGGCCAATAATGATCCAGTATAAATGTAAGTCATATGTTGGCTAGGTATAAATGTGCTTTATTGTTGTCTCATATTGTGGCGCATACATCTTTGGGCGTTAATGGTCTCTGAGTTGTCATTGCATGCCACTTAACTCTTATTGGAGCCTTAGGCTGCCGTGGTACTGATCAGGGTCTACAAGATCTGGGCCCAGTTGTTCAAAGCTAACGACGTCGTTAGTTAACGATTCGTTAAAATTTACATCGAGTGATACACAAATATGCTGAAATTTTTTGCTGAAAAAATGTGAGTAGCTTTTGCAGGGCAAAAGCTACTCACATTTTTTCAGCAAAAAATATCAGTATATTGTATATTGAATCAGCTAAAACAGTTAACGAAATGACCCTTAACGAGCTCGTTAAGCTAACGACGCATTGAACTGGGCCTGAAAAATACTTTGTAGAAAATTAGGAATGATGGTTTAACCCACTGAAAGAAATAGTGACATAAAACCCCATAAAACTTCTTAATCACACTTTTCAGAATTTAATTATGTTGATCCCATTAGCTTGCTATTGAAAGAGAGTAACCTATTTTATTTTACATGCAACGCTGAAAGATGATAAATTAAAGCTAGTGGTGTGATGGTAATGGTGCTGCAAACTGCATGTAGAAATTCCTATTGATTCAAAAGTTACATGCATTCGAAGTCGAATAAACTTGTGTTGTTTACTACTTATAGTTTAGTATAACAGCTGTCTCACAATGCAATAATCTGTGATGGCATTGAATCCTTTTGATTGTTACTTTAAAGTTAAGTTAAATAACCATATTCCAGACTGATATTTTTTATCAAAAATAATAAATTTTCTGTTACTATTGAATATCTATATTTTATATTTCGAGCTAGATTAAAAAATAGATTGGTTTAATTAAATTTTGAAACCATTTTCAAAACATCTCATAAAGTACAGATTACTATGTTGGAATAAAGCTTATCAGGAACAAATAAATTATAGGAAATTACGTTCCAAGTAATTATTATATAAAACTGCAATAAAGTAATTTAAAACATAGAGTATAAATTAGTTTTACAACTTTATTCATATTTTGAGAGTTTTGATGTAAAAATGTTTTTTGTATTGTAGCCCTAAACATAAAAATAAAGGAAACATTACGAAAACACGCCTATGTAATTTTGACCCCCTTCAACCCCACTTTTATATAGTAAAACTGGGGTTTACAGGGGTATACATTATTATTCTTATTTCTGCTCAAAAACATAGATTGTGGGTACTCGTTAGAACCGCCTCGGTGAGGCGGTTCTAACGAGTACCCACAATCTATGTTTTGATCAGAAATATGTAAAATATAGGAATTTTTTATCTGAAAATTTTCATTTTTTGGTGGTAAAATTTTCAGTATATTTGAATAGGCGTGTTTTCGTAATGATAAGTTTTATCTGTATGTACTTTCCCTGAATATTTTAAAAGTATTTCTTTTTTAAACAATTTTAAAATTATACATAAGAACCAATGATGTCGTTGGTTCGTCATGAATATTAATGAGATGAAAATGAGCACAATGTAAAACCTCAATACCTCTGTGTGCATGCGGAAAATTTCAACCGGGGGTTTCACCACTAGACTCTCTCTCTCTCTCTCTCTCTCTCTCTCTCTCTCTCTCTCTCTCTCTCTATATATATATATATATATAAGGACATTCGTGCGTTCATATGCAATACTGTTGTGACTTTACATAAATAGTTTCTGTACAAATTTATATTAACTTACATCATAATTTACTGTGGTTGTTTGATAAATATATATCCTTGGTGCACTGCACTTGACTTAGACTGGCATATGTTATTTTTCAGGCTTACACCGCCCTATATGTTATTCCTAATGTTTTATGTGTGTCTCTTGAAGTATTGGTCAGATGGCCCAATGTGGCCACAGCAGGGCACGGAGATAAATGATTGCAAAGATACATGGTGGAGAAATATGTTATACATTAATAACCTCTATGACGTCAGAAGACAGGTTAGGCTACATTCGATACTTTTATGACTCCGGACAGGATAATTATTTTTATTTTCATTTTGAAAGATTTCGGTTACTTTTCTTACCTTTTATCACACTAGACCTAGGCAATCAAAACTGGTATCAAATAGAACACATGTTACTTCATTTATTTAGTTATAATAATAATAATAATAATGATAATAATAATAATAATAATTGTCTTGGCACTTTGCTTACCAAGTGGCAATATTTGTTCATGTGTTCTAGAAGGCGGGTGGGCGACTTTACTATGTTGGCAGAGTCACTATAGACCAGTTTGTCTCGCTCTGACTTTTATTGAGAAAGAATACGCTCAGCCATGGGCTAGGAGACATGTATAACGTTGCACGTTACATTAATGTTCATGAATACACTGCATATAACAGAGTCTTATATTTTTGTTTATGTGTTGTCTTTCTTGCATCCAGAGAATGTTTCTTTCAAAATTTATCTCACTAACGCTGGTGTTAAGCGCATTGATATATATCAGTTAAATCAATCTTGAACTGGATGTAAAGAAAGCAGACTTTTGGAAGGAGGGTCCGAAACATGAAGTTAACACGAAGACAGACACGAATAATGAAGACAGATTATGAACTCGTGTAATCGAGTTCATTGTCATTAGCCTAATTTATTAGACACGCATAGCAGACAGCGCTCTGGTTCGATATCCAAACCGGTTAGATATAACTGAGTCGGGGCAAAGCATATCCTACAAGATTGCGTGTAACTCAGCGGAGATTGAGATATACCTTCGCAATTGCGCAGTCTGATCAGAGTCTTCCCGATCCACTTAAAGACGCTTTGGATCCTCAGCTACCAACAGAGTGCCATTTGAAGACTCTGATCAGACTATGCGAATGCGCAGGCTGATCTGAGTCTTCACTGGGCGCACATGTAGTATCATACCGAATTCAAATATCCTGAGTACGATGTTTTGTTTTGTCATTTATCTTGTATATATTATTTTCAGTGTATGGGCTGGGGCTGGTATCTTGCTAATGATATGCAGTTTTATGTTTTGAGTCCACTGATGCTTATACCACTATATTAGTAAGTGAACTCAACCCTTTGAGATTCAATCACAACTGCAGCAGACGATATTCTGTTATTTATTTTACACATTTTTAAAGAAAATAAGGCTTTGTATTTCATGTAAATCGTCTGTATGAAATGTCAGCCTTGTTTCCTCTGCAAATAAAAATGTACTTTAGGTTTTCCTATGCTACAATTATGCATGACGCTCTAAGACTTCCCAGCAGGCACATAACATCAAAATGACGTCGTATCAACGTCGATGCGACGTGATCACGTCGCATCGACGTTGATACGACGTCATGTTAACGTTGTGTGCCCACTGGGAATTAGATGTCGATTTTTACGCTCACTGTTAGCATCACTTATTTCCTGTCTGAAAAAAGAAGTGATTCTAAGAATTCGTTATCAAAGTATTGCTGGAGTAAAATATTGTTTAAAAGGCAGTTTGGTAACTGGGTAAAGATTCCAAGTTAGGTCAGTGTGGACAACTTTGCTACTAATTAAACAATTAGATATCGATTACGAAATATAACATACTGAAAGCTTTAAACGCTTTATATATCGTGATTTATTAATATTTTATATAGCTGTTTATTCATGCTAAAATATATATTTATTTCACAATGAATGTAGAATCTTCGGAACTCATTGCTCAAAGTTTAGAACAGTTGTGGTAAGGAGTTATGGCGCCCCAATATTAAGAGTTAACAAGGTGTAAATCTGTAATGTGGGTGTGGGGTGGGGGGATAGGGGGCTTTTAAGTTATGAGGAAGGTCACATGATGTGGTACCGTAATTATCCTAAGTATTTGAGCAAACTTCGCAGACCCAGATCAAACGACGCAGAACGCGGCGTCTGATCAGGTTCTTCACTGTTTGCCACTTATTACAACAGGTAGTTAAACAGATTTGTTAAAATTATAGGAGAAGTATGGTCAGGAATTAAGGTATCCCAATACTTAGGATAAATACGGTATTCCATTCACTGATTCGGACACTGAAGTGATCGACAAGGTTGTGACTTTAACTACAAAGTATATAACAACCGCTGAACAAATTTTCAGTTGCAGACACTCTGTGATTTTTTATCATGGCCTACACTGTGTGCGGTATCATACTGTGTGGGACAAAGGGTAACAATTCGGTTGAACAGAAGTTTAGGATGGAAAGATAGATGCATTACGAAAACATGCCTATTCAAATATACTGAAAATTTTACCACCAAAAAAATGAAAATTTTCAGATAAAAAAATCTGATATCTTTCTTATTTCCGCTCAAAACATAGATTGTAGGTAAGAACCGTGTCATCGAGGCGGTTCTAACGAGTACCCACAATCTATGTTTTTGAGCAGAAATAAGAAAAATAAAGTATACCCCTGTAAACCCCAGTTTTACTACATAAGATTGGGGTTTAATGGGGTCAAAATAATATAGGCATGTTTGCGTGATGAATGTTTTGTTGACTACATATGTTTTGTTGACTACACACGTTTAGAATTAAAATATAAGATAAGAGACCCAGGAAACATACAATCACCAAGAACACTTTTCACGAGGCATCGAAAGAAGATTGAGAGAAAAATACAATGCCTCGGAGGCAACACATCATCATGAAAACACGCCTGTATAGCTTTTGCCCCCTTAAACTCCACTTTTATACAGTAAACCAGGGGTTTACATGGGGTATACATTTATTTTCTTACTTCTGCTCAAAAACATAGAACCGTCTTGTCGAGGCGATTCTAACAAGTACCAATAATCTATGTTTTGAGCAGAAAAAAGAAAACTACCGGAATTTTTCATCTGAAAGTTTTTATTTTTTTTTTGTTGGTAAAATTCTCAATATATTTGTACAGGCGTGTTTTCGTAATGTGAAATCGCCGATGCACAGGAAGAAGAATGTCTAACAAATAAACCTTTGCATGCTGGGTAAATTTCACAGCAGGCGACATTAGAAATATATTTTCATATTTCCCCAGCAAAAAGAATTTGATAATTTATGATTATTGTCAAAGGAGACTATTTGCATGCAATATCAAATCCTATTTTCTAAGAAAAATAAGAAACATACTATCAATTTGTCGTCTGCTGACTTTGCCCAGAGCGTGATAGAAGTTAAACACACACATGTATAATATAGGCACATGTGCTAGTTTTCATTTCTTTCTTTCTTTTGTTTAGTATTAACTCCATTCTAGTCTCGTCAACAGAATATAATATTGAGCAGCAACGCCAGAAAACATACCTTCGGACATGTGCGCCTAGCAAAGAATACGATTAACTTGCGCTTTCGCGCACTCTGATCAGCATCTCCACTGGGTGTAGTTTGGAGAGTTAAGGATGCAAAGTTTCTTTATGCATACAACGAAGGTTCTGATCCGACTGCTCGAAGGCATGGGTCAATTTGAGTCTTCTTTGGCTACTCATGTCACAATGTAGTTTTCTCACGTTGCGACAATTATTTTTAGTTCCAAGCTCCTCGGCTCGTTGTCCTGTGCCATTTTCTTGCTTGTCAGTGTCGTCTCAAGTGGTGTGATATCAAGTGTAAACCATTTTTCACCAAATATGCTTTTTGGAGAGTAAGTATTGAGAGGATCATGGATGAGTAAGTATGAAAAAGTATGGATGTTTAGCGCGTTTACTATGAAATATAAGTGAAGACACTTGTATGGCCACTGATGACCGATTATAACAGATCATCAGTCGTTTTTGCCTCTTGTGACTGATGATCGGAAAGATATTTTATAGTCGTCTCATCACGAAAACATGCCTATATAAATTTGACCCCCTTAAACCCCACTTTTATATCGTATTACAGGGGTATACTTTATTTTTGTTATTTCTGATCAAACATAGATTATGGGTACTCGTTAGAACCGCCTCGATGAGGCGGTTCTAACGAGTACCTCAATATATGTTTTGAGCAGAAATATGAAAAATATCAGAATTTTTTATCTGAAAAATTGTCATTTTTTGGTGGTAAAATTTTCAGTGTATTTGAATAGGCGTGTTTTCGTAATGAATCGGAAAATTCTATCTTTAGAAACATATTTTTCTATCGTTTTACTTTTATAGGCAAGTTATAAAGAAATGTAAATCAAAGTTGTCTACTTGGGTCATTCTAGGTTTGTGGTCAATAAAAGTGAAAAACAAAAGATAAAATAACCATGATAAGTCGACCCCAAAGTACTTATAGTTTTCTTATTTCTTCATGGAAACATTTTTTTGTGGGTATTTTGCGGAACTGCTTCTAATGAGTATCCACAACATATGTTTTCATTGAGAAATAAGAAAGAACATCTCCTCTTATTGACCTGGACCAATGAAAAAGTACCTAAATTAAGAGCGAATATATTTTCTACAAGTCGATTTTTAATCGATGATCAGTCGGTTTACAAAACCGATGACCTACTATGAAATTCTTGCCGATTCCCTACACTACACTAGAAGACAGACAGGAAATGCCACAGTTACGATGGCCAGTCCTCCAAAGCACCAAAGGAAGGAGAGATGAGTGAAAAATAAGGACCCCACAAATGCCACTATGAAATCACAGATGCACGATCAAAAAAGAACTGCAGCAGAGGAACCGCCTTGACATTACGAAAACACGCCTATTTAAATATATAGAAAATGTCACTTCCAAAAAACTGAAAATTTTCAGATAAAAAACTGATATTTTTCATATTTCTGCTCAAAAACATAGATTGTTGGTACTCGTTAGAACCGCCTCGACGAGGCGGTTCTAACGAATACCCACAATCTATGTTTTTGAGCGGAAATAAAAAAATAAAGTATACCCCTGTAAACCCCAGTTTTACTATATAAAAGTGGGGTTTAAGGGGGTCAACATTATCTAGGCATGTTTTCATGATGAGACGACCAGTGGGAAAACTACTGCTGGATTTAAAATAGTTTTATAATTTACTACTTTGGTCCAGTCAAACATTTAAATGTCTGTGGTAAACGTAATAGTTGCAAAAAATGTAAAGAATATTATTTCATCTGATCTAGCAGACGATTCGTTTGCATAAACCAACAAATTACGTGCATGCTGAGCTATACCCAGCTATCCTGCAGAAAAAACCAACAACCCCCACCCCCCCCTCCCCAAAAAAACAACAAAAAAAAACAACAAAAAAAACAACAACAAAAAACAACAAAAAACAAAAAAAACAACAAAAAAACAACAACAAAAAAACAAACAAAACAAACAAACAAACAAACAACAAACGAGTTGAATAGCTTCAAAAACAAATTACGAGAGCATTGAAAACGATGAATATTGCCCCGCTTTCATTGATATCAAACCTCGAGTCATTATTCTCCAATATCAGAGAAATAACCCTATATTATTGCTGCAATAAAAAATGGACAAAATAGATTCTAAAAGGAATGATTGTTCTGGTTTGTTCTGTCCTAAGAGCAATGAATACGTTCACAATACTGAAAACAGCTGGTGTGTCAAGGGCTTTACTCTGCTGAGTAATTCTGCATGTTTTTGTCGTCTGTGGATTTTTTTAAAATAAACTTTAAAAAAAAAAAATGTTTCTGGAATACCATCAGAGTTTCAAACAGTTTGAATCCAGATAAGGCCCCACGTTTTGTCGGGCCTGATCTGGGTCCAAACTGTTTGCAACGTTTATCAGCAGACGACAATAGTCGCCACGAGCGAGGAAAAGGTTAATGTCACAAAGAACCAGATAATAAAACTACACATAAAAATATGAGTTAAGGTACCCAAGAGATGCTACAATTACGAAACAAACCCTTCCCAATGCCCCAAAAGAAGGTGAGAAAGGGGGGAAAAAATACAAAACAATGAAACCACTGTCGCCGAAGAGAGACGAACTGCAACAGAGATACCGTCTTGGAATGGTCAGTAGAAAAAAAAAACAAAAAAAACAACAACAAAAAAAACAACAACAAAAAACAAACAAACAAAAAAACTGTCATTGTTGTCAAATTATGTCACTGATCAGGGTCTATACTGTTTGCCACAAATTCAGCATCCTCTCGCAACGAATATACTCTTGGACGCCATATTGAATAACGTAATTCTTCTGAACAATCCCTGGTCCTGCTAGTTTCTTCTGTTCCACCTGATTGTTAATTTTCCTGTGGTTACGCATGTTTTTGCAATTTTATTGTTAGCATATGCACTAAAGATAATTACGTATTTGTATTATCCTGTATTAAATCTGTTACGCTTGAATTTAGCAAAATGATAGAGCAATATGAACAAATGTATGTGAAGCCATGGTGTCGAATAGGGCCATACGCTGTTGGATTTTTTGCTGGATACATTCTTTATAAAACAGACTGCAAAATAAAAATACCTAAAGTAAGTATTGCCTCTGCCTCTTGTTGTTAATCATCACAAAAAAACACGCCTATATAGTTTTGACTCCCTTAAACCCCACTTTTATACAGTAAAACTGGGGTTTACAGGGGTATACTTTAATTTTCTTATTTCTGCTCAAAAAGATAGATTGTTGGTACTCGTTAGAACCGCCTCACCGAGGCGGTTCTAACAAGTACGCACAATCTATGTTTTGAGCAGAAATATGAAAACTACCAGAATTTGTTATCTGATTTTTTTTCAATTTTTGGTGGTAAAATTCTTAATATATTAGAATAGGCGTTCTCGTAGTGGTTGCCTATACCATATGCTGGCTGTGTTGCCTCTGTCTGTTACTAATTGTATTTCCTCTATTTTTTACTTATAATGTTGCTCTTCCTTGCCTATAGGAAACAATACATGTATTTTACAATATATATCTTACATGTATAGTACTATTTTTTGTGTTGTCTGTAGTTTCCTGCAGATAGTGTTATATCTTTCTGCTGCTGATCGTTATTGCCTCTGCTTCTAATTGCGTTGACCTCTGAGAGCAACTGGTGATATAATCTCTCTATACCTCTGTGTTGTTTTTGCCTGCTGCTGATGACGCGGTATGGCTGCTGATTGTTTTGTCACTATCTACTGCTGATTGTATGGATTATTTTTGTTGCTAATTATTTTGCTTATGGCTGCTACCGGTTACTTCTGCTTGCTACTGATTGTAATGCCTCTGTCAGCTGCTGATGGAGATGTCTTTGTATGTTGTAATTGTGTTGTCTCTGTTTCTAATTATTGTCTGATTACTGCTTTCTGTTTCGTATGTTTTCCCACTATCTGCTGTTGATTGTGTTGTCTCTGTTGCTGATTGTATACCAAGTAGTCGTTAACGCATCACAAAAATATGCCTATAAAATTTTGACCCCGTTAAACCTCACTTTTATATAGTAAAACGGATTTACAGAGGTATAAATTATTTTTCCTTATTTCTGCTCAAAAACATAGATTGTGGGTATTGGTTAAGACCGCCTCAGCGAGGCGGTTCTAACGAGTACCCACAATCTATGTTGGGGCAGAAATATGAAAAATATCCGAGTTTTTTTTATCTAAAAATTTTCAGTTTTTGGTGAAATTTTCTATATATTTGAATAGGCGTGTTATCGTAATGGATGACATCTGTTTGCTGTGGAATTTGATGCCACTATCTGTTTGACATTGTCTGGCTTTGATTATGTTGTCTCTGCTGCTTATTATATATCGTCTGTTTGCTAACGATTACAGCTTTCTGATTACGAAAACATGCTTATTCAAATATACTGAAAACTTTACCACCAAAAAATGAAAATTTTCAGATAAAAAAGCTGATGTGCCTCGACGAGACAGTTCTAACAAGTATCTATATTATTATTATTTAAAAGTGGGGTTTAAGGGGGTCAAAATTATATAGGCATGTTTTCGTGATGTGTTGCGGACTATGCTACAAATATCTGATGTGAATTATGTTACACCCATTACGAAAACACGCCTATTCAAATATATTGAAAATTTCACCACCAAAAACTGAGAGTTATCAGATAAAAATTCTGATATTTTTCTCATTTCTGCTCCAAATATAGATTGTAGGTACTCATTAGAACCGCCTCGCCGAGGCGGTTCTAATGAGTACCACAATCTATTTTTTTAGCAGAAATAAGAAAAATAATATATACCCCTGTAAACCCCAGTTTTACTATATAAAAGTGGGGTTTAAGGGGGTCAAAATTATAAAGGTATGTTTTCGTGATGCTTCCTGCTGTGGATGGTGTTGTGTTGTCTCTGCCTACTATTGATTGTGTCGCCCTTGTCTGCTGCTGATTATATTGACTGTAACTACTGTAACCGGTAGCGAGTATCCGCGAGCTATAGACTGATAGTTCTAATGGCGCAACCGAAATAGCGGTCCTATACGAATAAGTGTGCGCATGCCTGTTTGAAACAAAAAGAATAATAAAATGCGCTGATTACTGATATAATGTATTCAATCTAACACCAAATGTTCCGTCAACGAGAATAATGACTACTCTCTAAACTGAGATCACATGAGCCGGATTTAAAAACAAATGCTCCGAATATGCGAAATGGTTTCGGGAATTTATGAATCTAACATTGATATGAGGGGTAGATAGAAACATCCGTCCCGAGGATCACAGTCTGGCATCACGAGGCTTGCCGAGTGATGCCAGACTGTGATCTCGAGGGACGGATTTTTCTTTCAACTCCTCACACCCATGATAGATTCTTTTTCTTACACACTTTTTATTTCTGAACGTTGATTTTTTTAATAATGCAGTCACTTCTGTTGCTGACGTCCACCATATTGTGATGGAATTACTGTGGCTTTTAATAACGTCATTACGTTCAGTGACGTAAACCTTAATGATGGCATACTTCAGGTCCATTACAACAAGGTCATATCAAACACGTGAGAATTCACGATTATCATCTTACCTGGGTAGGATTAGATTTTCTATCCTAGGATAAAATCTAGGATTTCCTTATCTGTTTTGCAAGAGAAAGTTTTACAGAACGGATAATCTGACTGGCTGGCATATTGTGTCCCATGTCAGCAGAAATATAAAAAGGACTACCCAGCAAGCATTCTACGTAAATCCACATCGGGCCGTCATCGGCCCGTCAGCTACCCTGACGGGCCGATGACGGCCCGATATAGATTTACGTAGAATGCTGACTGGGTATACGCCTCACTATCATGTCTGTACAGGTCTATTGTGTAGGTATATAAATGGGTCAAACATATGTATAGGATTTATAGGTTGGAATATAGCTAGAATGTTTTGCTGAACAGTTTGTTTTATTCATAATTGATAAAATACACGCAAAATGCTTATAAAATAGACCGCTTTGCATACTGGGCGAAAATTTCAGTAGACGACATTTGATATACTATGTATATTTCTCCTTTGTCCCCAGAAAATTGAATTAGATATTTAATACAAATGGTTTCCCAAGCAGACAATTTGCATGAACTGTCAAATCTAGACTCCATCGTAATGTGACTGAAAGATCATCAAAAGTGACATTTTAACACACACACACACACACACACACACACACACACACACACACACACACACACACACACACACACACACACACACACACACACACACACATGCATGTACAAATAATAAAGATGCAGAACATACAGCGAAGTCACACAATCTGATAATGACTTTTTGACGTTTATTACACTATACTTCAATATTTATTGTACAGTATCCAGTTATTCTGTAAACGGACAATAAAGGTCCTTATCAGACTATGATGACTTGGACCTTTACTTCCAGCATATATCGCAGAGGCATAGTTGCACATGGCGCCGCTCAGGTACATGCCACTGGGTACAACATATTTGTACTACAACTGACTCTCGTTATCTCGAACTCGCTTATCACGAACAACAGCGTATCTCGAAGTGAAACTCTTGTCCCTGCCTAAACATGAAAATCGAACAAGTACAAAATATTGTGGAAAAAAGGAGCAATTTCTCTTCTTTTCCACAATATTTTCGATATAGCTCTAGCTTCAAGAGTCCATTTACATATAAATTTGTTAAATGTGGTTGTTCGAATTATTTTTCCTCAATTCTAAAAATCTGATATGTCGAGGTATGGATATCTCGAAGTGTTTCAGAGAGTCCCTTGGAATTCGAGATAACGAGAGTTGACTGTACCTTACAGTACAGGCTGGCTTTGTGGGACATTGTAAAAATGAGTCCAGCGGACCAAATTCGATCCCCAGGTGGGGAAATGGTGTTTTTTTCACCTTTAACGCATATTTGGTATATTCTTTTAAGATCCTCAACCTTCTCGGATGGGCATCGGCGACTGCTATAGCATTGCTCTTGTTGTACGGTCTTTATGACCCTTCTGGTGCCCCAAAACAAAGCAATGACGTAGCCGCTTTCTACAATGCCACCCATCGATCTGCCTGGGGTCTGGTTGTATGTTGGGTAATTGTGGCATGTGCAACGGGAAATGGAGGTATGTAAATGACGACCATCACAGTACATGTCACATTACAATTATAGTAACCTCTAACTGTTGTAATGTGGTGGTTTTGGTGTTGTTCGTTGTGGCTGCTCGCTGCGGGACATTTTACGTGTTTTGTCTGGTTTGTTGTCTTCTTGTGTTTGGTGGGTCCAGTCTGGGAATATGATCACTTCTTGGGGAAACACGGAACTGGTTGTTTTGACATGCAGTAAAACCTCAATGACTCGAACAACGGTGATTCGTGATTCCCTAGGAAATTCTTCCAACAGTTTAAGAAAACAAATAGTTGGGGATATTTTAGATTTTTTTCTACTTTATCAAAAATGTGTGTTTGTGCGTGCTCATTAAAATCGCCTCATCGAGGCGATTATAATGATTACACACAACATACCATTATTTAAAAGAAGGTCGAAAAGACATTAATTTTTTATTCCCATTTGTCTTCTAACCTGGTTTTATGATTAACCCTAAGTAGCTCGAACTACTCATAGCTAGAACAAATTTCCATGGTCCCAAAGTTGTTGGAGCCATTAAGATTCGACTTGTACGTTTGTTAGTGACGTGTGTATTGTCTGTCATCGTTTGTTTACCATCACCAAAACATACCTATATAATTTTGACCCCTTAAACCTCACTTCTATATAGTAAAACTGGGCTTTAAAGTGGTATACATTGATTATCTTATTTCTGCTCAAAACAGAGATTGTGGGTACTCGTTAGAGCTGCCTAGCCCGCCTCGCCCCGCTTCGCCGAGGCGGTTCTAACCATTACCCACAATCTATGTTTTGAGTAGAAATATATGAAAATATCACAATTTTTTTTATCTGAAAATTTTCAGTTTTTGGAGGTGAAATTTTCTATATATTTGAATAGGCGTGTTTTCGTAATGCTCTCATTCTCTTCGTGACAGTGGTAAATAATTATCTGTGATTCTGGCTCCTTCAGAACAGTTTGCTTGGCAGAACAATCGTACAAGACTTAACTTTTTCCGATACATACTACTGTATTCTAATGCATTTGCGTATGTAACGTGACGTCTGAATGGATAACGTCCAAAATTTGCGACGGTATACTGTCGGAAATCCGACGTCATCACGTAACGTCGCTTCTCATTGGCTGGCATTTGGTATTACGCAGCTCACAGCACTTGTCGCTTTGTGCAAACAGTACATTTTTTCAACAGAAAAAATGAATAGATGCATTTGAATGGGGATAACTGCATTCAAATTTGTCATTTGGGGAGATAAATTGGCGGTTTACGGTCGCAAATTTGACGCGTCACCGTCAAACGAACTTTCCGATTGTAAAACCGCCGATTTACCTTCCCAAATGACAAGTTTGAAGGCAGTTATCCCCTAATTTTCAACATCTCTCAGACACTGATCTTCTGTCTAACGATTTTTCAGAAAAAATAAATTGCTGTTGCCCTGAATAAATGCAATAATATTGCTATCACTACGTCTGCAATGTTTTGTTGTTTTTCCTTTCTACATTGTGAAAATCATTATAAAATTATGCATTTGGATATTAACAATAAAAATCTAAAACGGTTCCCTTGGATTTAAAGAAAAAACAAAATAACGAAAACTGGAGACTCGGTTTTATTAACCCATTATGCCTAGTGTCTAATAAATGAGACACTGGCAAACTGTGTAAATTTAGATCAGACCCTGCAGAATGCGGTAGCTGATAAGGGTCTATACTGTTTGCATTAAATACAGGAATTTCTATGAACGATTTTATAATGAAAATAACCATACATCCCTTCTGTTAGATATAGACCGGTCCAAAGAGTTGAGGTGGACGAGCCCATTCGGAGTATATGCGTTTAGTCACAATTCAGTGTAAATTATACCACACTGTTTTTCTGTAATAGAATGTTCCTGGGTCATATTATTTTGTGAAGTGTCACAAGGTTTTTGCTCTTTTATTTCAGAAAAAAAAATAAATCAGTTTGTGTAACAATTCTACCAAATGATGCATAAATTTATCTTTTTGATGCAACAACCAGATATTTCCCATTTGTGCATTTGTGTATACCGTATTTACCATAAGTATAGGTACAGACAGATTGAGCAGAAAGTACAGACCATGAACAGATACCGCAGGGCAAACGCAGCATCTTATAAGTGTTTGCATTTTTGCCACTCATCTAGCAGTTTTAGAAAAAAAAATAAACATTAGGGCCCAGTTGTTCAAAGCGTCGTTAGCTTAACGTGCTTGTTAAGGGTCAAAATGTTAACTGTTCTAGTAAGTACAATATCTAATTCACAGGCATTTTTGCTAAAAAAATGTGAGTAGCTTTTGCAAATGCAAAAGCTACTCACATTTTTTCAGCAAAAAATATAGCGTATATGCCATATGTAATAATCAAAGTTTTAACGATATGTTAGCTGAGCTAACGACATCGTTAGTTTTGAACAACTGGGCCAAGTACTTTTCAAGTTTTAGGACAAGTGCGGTTAGGAATGAAGTTGTCCAAGTATTTACGGTAAACCCAGTCAGCATTCTACGTAAATCTATATCGGGCCGTCATCGGCCCGTCAGGGTAGCTGACGGGCCGATGACGGCCCGATGTAGATTTACGTAGAATGCTTGCTGGGAATATGATACTGTAAAGGACATTGCACAGAATAACAAATTTTGTATAGCTAATACTATGTGAACGTAAATAATAATAATAAAAACTTAATAGGGTAGGTTATTAGTCATATGTCAATATTTCAGCAGGTTCTACAATTTTTTCTCAAAGTTGAAATGAGCCATCGGTAAGTTCAAGTTAAGAGTAGGAAAACGGTTATGTGTTTTTTTTTAAAGCAATGAGCGAAATAATTCAGCAAAACGCATTCTGTTTGCTAAAATAGTAATTGCATAGGCCAGAATTAGATTTGATTGCAACCTTAACGTTAGGATTTGGTTGAAAACAGTGTACTGACAAAGAAATATTTTGTTTTCGCCGTGTGCCTCGAAAAGCGTTTTCGCTTTAGCCCATTTTAGACTGACATCACGAAAACATACCTATATAATTTTGACCCCCTTAAACCCCACTTTTATATAGTAAAACTGGGGTTTACAGGGGTATACATTATTTTTCTTATTTCTGATCAAAACATAGATTGTGAGTACCCGTTAGAACCGCCTCGCCGAGGCGGTTCTAACGAGTACCCACAATCTATGTTTTGAGCAGAAATATGAAAAAATATCAGAGTTTTTTTAATCTAAAAGTTTCAGTTTTTGGAGGTGAAATGTTCTATATATTTGAATAGGCGTGTTTTCGTTATGATAGTCTCCCCGTACTTTATATTGGAATAAACCAATTCCAATCTTATGTATGTTAGGCTCTACAATGTAGATATTCCTAGAGAAAACCTTCTCTATTTGCAGTCAACGGAGATCCTGATCAGACGCCACATTTTGTGGCATCTAATCTGGTTTTTCACTGTTTGCCAATTACCCTATGGGGATCCGGACTCAAACGGGTTAGGCCACCGAACTTATATATTTGCGTGAATTTCAGGTTTTGTGAACACTTTACTGTCTTGGAAGGCTCTTATTCCGTTGTCACGCTTGACTTACTGTGCCTACCTCGTCCACCTACCGGTACTGGATGTTTTTGATAGGAGTAAAAGATCCCTTATCTATTTTTCTGACCTGGAAGAAGTAAGTACAGGAATAAGCCATAACATTCGGAAAGAGCTCTTTTCACAATGCGGACAGTGAAGGGTTGGATTAGTCTGCACATTTATCATTATAAGACTCTATCATAGGTGTGAGGGGAAGATATCCGTATAGAAAAAATCCTGAGGGTTACTGTCTTGCATCACGAGGCTTGTGGAGTGATGTCAGACTGTTATTCCGAGGGACGGATTTTTCTATCAGTCCCTCACACCAATGGTAGATTCTTTTTCTTATGATGCGGTCACTTCGACTACAGACGTCCGCCATATTGTGATATCAATACCGTGACATATAGTGACATCATTACGTTCAGTAACGTCAACCTTAACAATGGCGTACCATGACGTCCTATTCAACCAGTGTATATCAAACACGTGAAAATTATCGATTTTTATCTTTCTTTTGGGACGGATAAGGGTGTGCGAGATAAAATTTGCCAGCACCGGTGTAATTTACGGTAACCCTTACCCGGTATGCAAGAAATAGTTTTGTAACACACACATAAAAAAAAGACCTTGCGTTTGAGCCCTTAGTTATAGTTGAAAAAAGGGGAAATCTTGACACGAAAATAAAATCACCCATTGTCGAGCATATTGTCGTATTATCGGAATTCTACTTGCGAGGAAAACGCTTTACTACAGGAAATACTCCATGTTCCTTATGTTTTTCTTATGTTATCCATTTATGGCTGGCGTCAAAGAAATGAATTTTTTTCAAATAGTGAAGTTCAAGATCGGTACATATGTGCATTCAAAGCATCGATCTCTGTTTTGGTTGCAACTTGGTTTCAAATATCAATACTTAGGGGCTACCCAGCTAGCATTCTACGTAAATCTACATCGGGCCGTCATCGGCCCGTCAGCTACCCTGACGGGCCGATGACGGCCCGATATAGATTTACGTAGAATGCTGACTGGGTACTTAGGGGCTACTGTTCAAAATGCATTATAGGACGGTTACTTGTCAAGTCCATCACGAAAACATGCCTATATAATTTTGACTCCCTTAAACCCCACTTTTATATAGTAAAACTGGGGTTTACAGGGGTATACATTATTTTGTTATTTCTGCTCAAAAACATAGATTGTAGGTACTCATTAGAACCGCCTCAACGAGGCGGTTCTAACGAGTACCTACAATCTATGTTTTGAGCAGAAATATGAAAAATATCAGAATGTTTTATCCGAAAAATTGCCAATTTTTGGTGGTAAAATTTTCAGTGTATTTGAATAGGCGTGTTTTCGTAATGTTCCACAATTGTTCATAACAAACGGAAATCTAAATTATAAAACCAGTTTGTCCTTCACAAGAACGGAAATCGTCGCTTCTAGTATAGTGAACTTAGCTATGCAGACACATACTTTGTTCAGGGCCACTGGTTGACCACAAAATACTTTGATATAGATGTTGTAAAGAAACTGGCAGATCCAATCGACAACATCTTAGTGGAGTTTGATAGATGGATATTTCAAGAAAAAATCAGCATTCCTATGGACATTACGAAAACATGCCTATATAATTTAGACCCCCTTAAACCCCACTTTTATATAGTAAAACTGGGGTTTACAGGGGTATGCATTATTTTTCTTATTTCTGCTCCAAAACATAGGTTGTGGGTACTCGTTAGAACCGCCTCGCCTGAAAATTTTATGTTTTTGGAGGTAAATTTTTTTATATATTTGAATAGGCGTGTTTTCGTAATGAACCGTGTAATTGCGCTCACTGAACAATTCAGTTTCACCTTAAGATACACAGATGACGTATAATTTCTGAATGATTCAAAGTTTTCAAAGTAATTCGAATTAATCTACCCACGTAGCTTGAACTTAAAGAAACATCTTAGACGATAACCTATTCCTTAGACTTATATCTCTTCCAATGGAACGCTCACTACTTGGCTTTACGACAAACGGGATGACTTCAGCTTTCCCACAGTTAATTTTCCGTTTCTGAGCAGCAATATTTTTTTCTGCAAAAGCATACACTTTTTTTTTATATGTTTCAAGGCTAATCCGTTGTGTTAGAGCCTGAGTATCTGGGATTTATCGCATGAGGAAGACTGCTAACTACTTTAACTGGCATCAACAAGAAGGTCTATGGGAGGGATAATGACCATGCCAATCCCTACAATGTAGCTGTTTCCAAATTTTGTTTGATTTGTTTTGTCACAGTCAAGCCACAGACTTTCTAAACTTCAGATACTTGTATTCCCGTGTTTTTCCTAAATCTCTGTTCAGACTAAGAGGCATGGTGCTTACCAAGTAATGCTTACTTTTCATGACCGCCTAATTGCACCTCATTTATTTTGGATCCATGTCTGTCTGTCGGAAGATTCCTGACTTTGTCTTTGAGTATATCGACTTTATGATTTTCCAAATACGATTTTGATATGATAAATACATATCTAATATGAGACTAAAAGTGGTATCATTTAATGAGTTTATTGCCCTCAACTAGGCGCTATGAAAAGCGCCATAGTGAGATGATTATGAGATCGCAGCAGCTGGAAAAGAGGCCTTCTGAAGGGTAATAAATACTTTGGATGGGATAGTACCTATGGATCAGATAAATATGCCAGTATTTAATTTCCCTAATAGGCCTCTACCTGTCTATCGTTTATTGACAGTGTACTAGGTTGTGTTGTGTCTAGACTCTTATCAGTAATAACACTAATGACCTAGACGTATCTTATTATATGTTTTTAAACACAGACTCGTTTTATTAAGTATTTGATGTCTTCCTTGCTTTCGGAGGAGCCTTCCTATCAGACTTCTTATTTCTTCATCACAGCTATGTTGTGTGGCGGCCATCTCCCCGTACTTTATTTTAGTATAATTGACATGTTATGATCTTGCGGAATCATTAAACTCATTTTGAAATCGAGTCCGCTGTTTTCATTTGTTCGATATGTTATTCGCTTTCGGATAACCCATCTTGTCAGAGCATATTTGTTTCATTACAGCTAGTGTTAAGTACTGTGACGGTCGTAGAAAGTCTCCCAATAAGTCATAGTGTAGTTAATATTTTCTGGTTCTGAAAATTATATACTGCCAAGCCGGCTCTAGGGACGTGCACACTTTTACATACTACAGTTCTGCTCAGGAACAGATACAATAAAAGTTTTAGTGAAGATACCTTGAAAATGCTACAATTACAAAGCACCGTCTTCCCAAGGCACCAAAAGAAGGAGAGATGAGGAAAAAAGCAATGTAAAAGCATATTGAACCACAGACACAAGAAAAAAAAAAAAAAAAAAAAAAACAAACAAAAAAACAAACCAAAACAAAAAAAACAAACAAAAAAAACAAACAAACTATGCAGTCATAGGCGGAGTTTGAAATGGATATACATTGACTGCAAATGTCCTAGGACAGGTTTACATAGTGGGGCGTTACAGAGTTTTGTTAGAACCATTTTCTGAAAAATGCCCATTATACAACACACAATGAAACTGAATGCTCGAGTTCTACAGCCGTTCACCATAGTTTAAGTGTAGACTAGACATATTTGTACGTAATAATGTCATGTTTCCTCTCTATACTTCCAGATCTATCTATTCCTTGGAACGGTGTGTATGTCCTATGCGGTTGCTTTCGTTGTGTCACTTACCTTCGAATCTCCCATGATGGGTCTAGAGAAGGCTTTGTTGGGTAGAGGAAAGAACAGTTGATACATACCATTCTATTTTCTTGTTAAGGTTTTATCACAGAGATGTACATACAAAACAAGTTCATGGATTCACAGCGCATTAAAATAATATTTTACAAGAAAGAATTATAAAAATAAATAAATAAAAAATACAAAAAGATAGTGTGATTATATTGTATTTCTTACATCAGATATACGTAGTTACGATCTATATAAGAAACTTTCCTGCACACTCATAGAAAACAGTCGTCCCAAAGCGACGATTACAGGTTTTATGACATAAAATGACAAAGGTACACAACGATTCCTCGAAAACAGAATGAACAAACGAAGAGGAACTGCAACATCAATACCACCTTGAACCAGGTAGACTGAAAAAAAAAGACAAAGTAAGGGTGGTCAGAGTTTGAAAGCGGTGACCACAATGCCAGCTCCGGTACCACAGGTTTTCTTTTGGTTATTCAAAGATTTGCAGTTCTTCTGGTGCCTTAGGGCTGTGTCTCATCGGTATCGCTATATTTATTTTGGAACGGTCAACAGCACATTTGGTGTGAAGAGTGGGGCTTGAGCAGAGCTCTGTTTTCATAACTACCACATACAGGCTCAGTTATCTACACTATTAAAATGTACGAGTAGATATTTTATAGCCGCCTGGCAGTACCTTGAAGCAGCTGCTAGTGTTGTTGTCAGCCACTTTGAGGCTGACCGCTTTCTTACTAATGTACTTCCTCGTACCATGTTTTCTGGTACCGGAACTAGCATTGTGGTCACCGCTTTCAAACTCTGACCACCCTTACTTTGGTTTTGTTTTCAGTCTATTCTTTTGATACATTTCTGTGTTTAGAAGGTAAGGACGAGATAGAGCAGTCGTAAAACCAGGTTTAAAATCCTCAAGTGTTTTACTATTGATCGTATTCCTCTAAAGTTCCTCTTGGGTTTGTTCGATCTGTTTTTATTAGAGTTCTATGTTTCGTTAACTTCCAATCTTCCTCTGTGCCTTGCGAGCGCTGTGATCTGTATTTGGGGCCTTTGTTGGATATCTCCATAGTTATGATATTTTTTATTAATCTTGTTTGCAGTCTACAATAAAATGGCAGAGTATGATGATTTCAGTGTAATGAGGAATGCTGGTTACCTGCTACATGGAGGATGCTTACAGACCGCATACAACTGTTGTTATGGATTAATTACCCTATTTCCACTTTGTGGGTTTATTCAGCAGACGATACATTGTTCGTTTTGTCATATTTTCCCTTAGAAACAAGATTTGGCATTTAATGCAAATTGTTTCTGATGCAGATAATTTGCGTAAGATGTCAAATCCTGTTTTCTGAAAAAAAAAAAAAAAAAAAAGAAACCTATTGCTAAAAACACTGCTTAAGATTTTATCTAACGTGCTAAGCGTTAATTCAAGTTACCCAGGAAATGAAACCTTATTGATTAACAGGCATGGTTTACAAATATTAATATATAACTAGCAACTCAACTTGTAATATTCATGGTAACAAAAATACAAATGCTGTTACCCAGAAGAGCTCACATTCACCAAGCAAAACCTTTCCAAGGCACCGAAAGAAAAGATGAGGGACAAACTATAACAAAACGGTACATTTACAATATTTGATATGCGAAACAAAGAAGAAGTGCAACAGTGGAACGAACTTAGAACGGCTAGCAATAACTTACGAATTCATAAGGGCGGCGACATGCGAAAACCGTGTCTTCGGAACAGTGAAGGCCCAGATCAGCTGGCGCTCCATTTCGAAAACACTTCTATACAAATATACTGAAAATTTTACCACCAAAAAAACTGAAAATTTTCAGATAAAAAATTTAGATATTTTTCATATTTCTGCTCAAAACATAGATTGTGGGTACTCGTTAGAACCGCCTCGTCGAGGCGGTTCTAACGAGTACCCACAATCTATGTTTTGAGCAGAAATAATAAAAATGATGTATACCCCTGTAAACCCCAGTTTTACTATATAAAAGTGGGGTGCAAGGGGGTCAAAATTATATAGGCATGTTTTCGTGATGTCATGCAATCTGATCAGGACACTCACTATCCGCATGTAGAATTTTTGGATGCTGAAGAACATAACCAACTATAGCAAAGTTCCTGATTAGACTATGTATCTCCATTGGTTGAACCGGATCCTTACTGTTTGCATTTACCATGAAGACACCTTTTCTCGTGTCGCGGCCCATATGAGGCAGCTACTGAATAGCTCTAGATTACATGGACATTGAAAGTATATACGATCGTAGAGCTTTTAGATACTATAAAATATAAAATAAGTAAATTTTGGATCTATCTTTAATGGGGACTACTTAGCAAACACAAAAATACAGATAAAGATATAACTTAACAAAAATATACCTATATAATTTTGACCCTCTTATACCCCACCTGTATATAATAAAACTGGGGTTTACAGGGTTATACATTACTTTTCTTATTTCTGCTGAAAAACATAGATTGTGGGTACCCTGCGAGGCAGTTTTAACGAGTACCCACAGTCTATGTTTTGAAAAGAAATATGAAAAATATCAGAATTTTTGTCTGAAAACATTCAGTTTTTGGTGGTGAAATTTTAAATATTTATTTGTTTGAATAGGCGTGTTTTCGTAATGATCACAAAGCACTCATAAAACACACCAAGAGAATAAAAGTTGTCATATAACTAATGACAAAGCAAAACCACAAAACAAAACAATATAGTTGCAATATAGTTGCAATAATAGATTACATACAAAGAAAAACAACAACAGAGGAACCACATATCATCTTTGAAAGTTTGCATAAATGCTTCCGTACTGTCAAATATATCTTTAAGGGAAGCCTCTTTTAGGCGCAGGATTAAAAACCACAGGATGGGGACAAACAAAATTTACTTGAAGCAAACCAGCCCTAAATTTTGAATTTTGATGCAACACCAAATTACAAATATATGTCTGGTCCGCGTAGGATTCCTTTTACTACCAATAATCTGATTGGCTGAAATTTTGGGGTAAGTGTGTTATCTTAATTTATTCAGCATGGCAAGGGTTAAACATTTGTGATTCTACTAGTGGCTTTCTTTTGATTTGACCTAAATCTGTAGTCAAGCTCTCATCTTTGTTTCTTTGACTGTTGAGAAGAAATTTATATGTTTTTGCAATGTTGACCCACTAATAATGAATTAGAGAAACCGTACGCGGACTGAAAACATTTGTGTAGCTGAAACTGTATCAGGATTTGGAATTTATTGTGTTAGTTAACCCATTTGTGCCGAGTGGATTCTTCTACCTTAACTCTTTGACCCGGTCCATTTCCAGTAAAAATGGTGTCTGATAAGTTTTTATTATTACCATGGTTTACAGAAATTTCTGTAAATTATGCAAACAGTGTTGACCATGATCAGACGCCGCGTTCTGTGGCGTCTGATCTGAGTCTACACTGTTTGCCAATGTCCCTTTTAAGGGACGCCAGGGTTAAATGGGTTAAAGTTATTCAACTCTTATCTGAGAACAGTTTTGGAACGGTTTGAAAACCAGCATTACCAACAATCCGTCTGAAGCTGTGAATAAAATGTCCGTAAAAGTAGAATTCCAATAAACAATCACATAAGTTACTTTACATAATTGTCGGCCCACAACAAATGCCTGTCTACAATACATTACGAAAACACGCCTATGTAAATATACTGAAAGTTTTACCCGCAAAAATTGAAAATTTTTAGATAAAAAATTATAATATTTTTTTTATATTTCTGCTCCAAACACAGATTGTGGGTACTCGTTAGAACCGCCTCGACGAGGCGGTTCTAACGAATACCCACAATCTATGTTTTTGAGCAGAAATATTAAAAATAATGTATACCCTGTAAACCCAGTTTTACTATATAAAAGTGAGGTTTAAGGGGGTCAAAATTATATAGGTATGTTTTCGTGATTTATAAACCCAGTCCCTTGACTTTAAAATACATAAAACGTAGTCTTTTTGAACGTATAGAACATCAAAGCTAAAAAATATATCATACTTAAAACCGTTTTCGTTTCATTGTTACATTTCGTTGATACTGTGGAAGTTTGTTAAAATAGAAAAGCCGCGTCGCGAGAAAAAGCTGCTTGGAGTTTCCGTCAAATCAATCTTTCAGCGATGCGATATGTATAGTTCTTCAGCTGGAGTTCTACTGCGTACGTGAGCGAACAGCATAGAATCTGGCGAGACTGCGCAGATGTGAGGGTTCGCCTGATGCTCTGCTATCGCATATGCTAATATGGCTATGACGCAGCTCTGATAGTTCAAGGAGTGAAAAACGCTACCAACATTCAGAGTCCCAAAAATCGTTAGTCCATAAGTTAAGACAAAAGGAGTAAATTCAGAAATAATAAAATATTGATAAACTTATGGGTTAACGATCGCTTCGATGTCAGTTATCGATCACTCCGAGATCGGCCATCGATCGCTCCGCTAAATCCGTTTCGTATTGCTCATTAATTCCGACACTCTTGTTTTAATTGAAGACCGCTCGTTTTGTTAAAATTGATCATATGATAATGATTAGATGTAGAATGCGATAATCTTACAAAAAAGTCACGTAGGTATGTGTATCGAAACCCTAAGTATTTATCGGAATTCAGTTACTTCGTTTACGTTTGCGAAAAAAAAAGATGTGTATTTGATGCAATCGTTTTAAGTGCGATAATTAAACATTCTAAATCTGCTGAAATATATATATACATATATATATATATATATATATATATATATATATATATATATATATATATATATATACATATATATATATATATATATATATATATATATATATATATATATATATATATATATATATATATATATCATTAAACATTCTGAATCTGCTGAAATGTGCATGAATATACAACATTCCGATTATGAGTAGCATTTAATTACGTTTACTGATTCATATATATATATATATATATATATATATATATATATATATATATATATATATATATATATATATATATATATATATATATATACTCGTATATATATATATATATATATATATATCGATATCGAGACTATATATATCGATATCGAGACTCTTGGCGATAATACATAAGTACATATACAGCAGGATTGCTGTTTTGAACTGTTTGAAAAAGGAGTAGAATCCGAAGAAAATGTTTACGAAGGAAGTCAAAATTCTGGAAATACACTACAATTTTCTGCAAAAAGTTAGTGAGATTACAGCCAGTACGATCAGATGAGATTTGTATAGACATTTAATTCGAAAATCCAGTGACCCATGTGAAAAATATGAGAAAACAACTCAATCGGTGTAACATCCAAAAGAAAATATGGACAGATGATTTGGGCAGAAAATATGAACAGACGAGGCGGTATTTTCATTGTGGTACAATTGTTATACACTGTTACACGTTCTAATGCTTTTCTTTAAACAATTATGTAAGTTGATAATATATTCAGTAAAGTTTGGGTAACAGAGTTCCCACATTTTTTTTGAAAGAGTTGTAAACTCTGCTTGCCATCTGTCCATTTTGTGGCTGCTTAATTGTATTTGTCTGTCTTTCCCTTTGGTGTTGGGGGCTTGATGTGGATCTCATTGTATCAGTTCCTGAGTTCTCTTATTTACTTTTTGTGCCAAACACAAACGGTAAGAGTTGTGTGTTGTTTAAATTCACTTTCAACCAGAGAGCCATTCCGTGATGTTTTAGTGATGAGGTAGAGGATACTTCACGGACCAAACGCATATTTGCAATTTGGCGCCGCATCAGAATTAAGGTCAAGGTTTCGACAAAGGTTAGTTTTAATTGATGTAAGTATATATCAAGTAAAAATCTAAAGAATTTGATTGGCTGAACCAAATAATTATTTTGTCGATTCGCAAAATACTTCCAGTGGGTTACAACATCGCTAATTCACCCATACAAGACATAAAAAACATGAATTACACCATTATCAATAGCCGGCCTTCGGTAGCTCAGTTAGATGCGCGTCCAACTGGTGATCAGGAGGTTGTGGGTTCGACCCCCGCCATGTCGGCAGCATTCTTTCATACAGATTTGATCATGAAATATTTTCTGCGGTCATTCTCTCCCTTCCGCCCTTGATTCAAGAAGAGCAGTTGTAAGTTTCTGGCGAAAGACTGGTTAACTGCTTAGAGGACTAAGCCTGTTCAGTAAAAGTATGGTTAGGCAAATTAACCAAGCTCGACATGGCCCAATTGGGTTTTATAGGCCGTAAAACCTCATCACAAAAAAAAAAAAAAAAAAAAAAAAAAAAAATACAACACAAAACAAAACCATTATCAATGAGAATCATAGTCAACGCACTCTGAGACACATACATTATAGTCTGTGTTACGCCAGGCACAATGGTACCATACTGTTTATGACAACGCTCTTTAGTCACTTTTTCACAGTCTGATAAGTATCTAGGCGTCCATGGGACAGATGGTACTAGCTGCGGAATGCTAGCAACTTACACATGCCGATAGTGGTGGTGTTGGGGGAGGGGTGGAGCTCATTTGAGTATGCCTTTCGTTTAAAGAAATTAAGTACTTTTTTGCTTCTTTAGACGCATGTGATAAATTTTATCTTCAAGTTTACAAACAAACGAACGTACTATTGGAAAAGCGGGTTTTGTGTGGCCTTTACGGACAACGAAGGCCATGCGTATACGCGCAGTCTAATCAGTGCCTACGTTGTCTACTTAAGCAGCTTAGGCTACGGTAGAAAATACTGACGACAGGTTTTGATCCTGCTCAGACTGATGTTTTCTAGCTGATCAGGATCGTTACCCTCGGCAGAGAGCTATCCAGACGTATTTATAAACTACAAAATCGCACACCGGTCAGGTAAGCAACTGTTGTCAGTCTTGTGAGAAGCATACTGACTTCACTTAACGCTTAGCAGTCCGGGTGAAAGTTTCAGCAGACGACATTTTGAAATATTTTTCTAGGCAACAGGATTTGACATTTCATGCAAATTGTCTCCATTTGCATGGCATGAAGTTACAAGTCCATTTTTCTTGAGAAAATAAAAAAAAAAATATGTCACAAATTTGTCGTCTGCTTAATTGGCCCAGACATTCCTAAAGATTAAAAAAAAAACTAGGAAACTAGGCCTTGTAGTTCTTCTGTTGCTGAGATACAAACGCCAATATACGTGTCACCGTTACCCACTGCCCCGTATTACCTATAACACTCTCTGAAGAATTCAGCAGATGACATATTGATGATATTTTTCTTATTTTTCCAAGGAAACAGAGCTTCAGAGTCTCCAAGGAGACAATTTGCATAAAATGTGAAACTCTATTTTTTTTGCATTACGAAAACACGCCTATTCAAATATACTGAACATTTTAACCACCCAAAAATGAAACAATTCAGATAAATTCGGATATTTCTCATACTTCTGGTCAAAACATAGATTGTGGGTACTCGTTAGAACCGCCTCGGCGAGGCGGTTCTAACGAGTACCCACAATCTATGGTTTTGGGCAGAAATAAGAAAAATAATGTATACCCCTGTAACCCCAGTTTTACTATATTATATAGACAGGTTTTCGTGATGGAAAAAGAAATCAAAATTTCGTTTGCTGAAATTATCGCCCAGCATGCTATGCGTAAGTATCTGCCAGTTATACTTTTCTGATGTTGTAAAAAATGTGGCCAGTTTGAAGAGTTCATTCATCTACTCAACAACGTAATTCGATGATTTAACAAATTCTTAATTTAGCCAGGAAAAAAACTCTTGAAATATTCTAAGTTAGTCATAGGTACGTCTTTGCCTCACATCTATAGATCCTCTTTCATTATAATCAGAGACTGAGCAAGAAGGACATTGTTTTGATTAAAATAAGGTGGTTAGAATAGATGAGCCTTCAAATTTTCCGTCAAATCAAACTCTCATCATTGAGCATGCCCGGCCCCCTTTGCGATGCCACAGGACTAGTTCTTATGATGAAGTTTCCCCTTGGCATCTGCTGACGTGAGCGAGCAGCATAGGTTCTGGCTAGACGTGTACATCAGCTTTTCGTATATGCTATAATGATTCTTTCCCGATGGCAAAGCAAGAAGAGTCATCACGTAAACATGCCTATATAATTTTTGACCCCTTAAACCCCACTTTTATTTAGTAAAACTGGGGTTTACAGAGGTGTACATTATTTTTCTTATTTATGCTCAAAAACATAGATTGTGGGTTCTCGTTAGAACCGCCTCGCCGAGGCGGTTCTAACGAGTACCCACAATCTATGTTTTGAGGAGATATATGAAAAATATCAGAGTTTTTTATCTGAAAATTTTCATTTTTTCGGTGGTAAAATTTTCATTATATTTGAATAGGCTTGTTTTGTAATGTTTATTTACAGAGCATAAGTATATGCTTCCTACGTTGTATTGGTTACCGAAGCGCCATAGAAATCCTGCATAAAATACGTTTTATGCAGGTCCACCAAGTAAACACACAACGTTGTAACAACGTCGATCTGACGTCGCTGCAACTACATGACGTCGCGGCGACGTCGGAGCGACCTTGTTACGACGTTGTGTGTTAGCTGTGATGCCGGTCCAACTTGTAGGTTTCTTTTGCTCTAGATTCATATTGCGACTGAGTCATTGCAGTTTTGTGATTATATGTATGTTTTCTGATGTTTCACTGATGAGGTAGTAAATCCTACGCGGATCGACGGCATATTTTTATTTTTAAGCTGCATCAGAGTTAAGTGCAAGATTTCGATCGGAATAAACCCAGCTGGCGTTCTACAAAAATCTACGGCGGGCCGTTATCGTCCCGTCAGCTACCCTGACGGGCCGATAACGACCCGCTGTAGATTTATGTAGAATGCTTACTGGGAAACTAGTTTCAAGGTGGTTGTTTCTGTTGACCGTTCCACGACGGTTCCTCTGTTGAGCGTATTTGTTTTCATGTCGGGCGTCTCATCTTGTAGTGTCTTGGGAAGACTGGTTTAGTAACTGGGGCCTTTCTTGGAAAGCTTTAGTTATATTTTTCCAGGTATCTCAACACGTTGTTTCTGTTGAATCCTCAGCTTTGCTTCAATATAGGCTTTATCTATGATTTATTTGTTGCCCGTAATGATTCCTGGATGAGTTAGAAAACCTCCATGCGGACCGAACAAATATGTTTTTACCACTATCGAAGTTGGGCGAGCGTTGGGATCCCGTAACGCTAGCTTAAGCCCCCACCCCTAAAACCCCAAGTAATTTATTACTGACGGTACTTTCATTATGTTATTTTCTGTTAAATGTTCTACAGTGTTTCACTTACTAATATTTGTCTTTTAACTATCATGTAGGTTTAAGATATATTCAGCTGAGTTGGGTAACTGAGTTGCCACCTTTTTGGGAAAGGGTTGCCAACTTTGCTGGTCATCTGTTCTTTTTGTAGGTGTTTTAATTGTATTTATCTGCCTTTTCCTTTGATGTTGAGAACTTGATGTGAATCTGATTGTATCAGTTCCTGAGGTCACTTTCTCAGCAAACACACAACGTCGCCGAAACGTCGTCACAACGTCGCTGTAACGTCATGTAAAATAGTCTGAGACAGTATGTGAACGATTCGTTACATATTCAGTTTGAAAAAACTCAAAAGTAGATAATAACGCACGTATAGTTATCTATATACGATTTTTCTGCACTATAAAATTGCCCTTTGGAGCAAATTTTCCCCTTTTAGAATAGACTCCATTTGAGAAGGTGATTTAGGTGCAACAAAGCAATCAGGAAGCCACAAAAGCTGTTCCCTTCTAATAAATGGCGGAAACATCAGGGCCCAGTTGTTCAAAGCTAACGACGTCGTTAGTTAACGATTCGTTAAAATTTACATCAAGTGATACGCAAATATGCTGAATTTTTTTGCTGAAAAAATGTGAGTAGCTTTTGCAGTGCAAAAGCTACTCACATTTTTTTCAGCAAAAAAACATCAGAATATTGTGTATTAAATCTGCTGAAACAGTTAAAGAAATGGCCCTTAACGAGCTCGTTAAGCTAACGACGCTTTGAACAACTGGGCCCAGGTGTATCAAGTATCCTTGAAGGTTGATGATACCTGATGATGATACCTGAGCTGCTTTTGATATAACAAAAAAAGCAAAATTGTATTTTATTCCAGGGCTTTTCTTACTATTTGTTGGTAATCATAGCCTCTTTAAAATTAATTAGAATCGGTGTTCTGATACTCAAGGTTTTATTGATAAACAATATTGCCGAATCACACTCACATGACATACAAAAAGTATTACACCATTATCAATGAAAATGATGGTCAGCGCATCCTGAGACATGTACATGATAATCTGTGTTACGCCAAGCACAATGGTACCTTACTGTCCAAGACAACGACATTTATTCATATTTTCGCAGTCTGATCAGTATCTAAGCGTCCACGGGAAAGATGGTGATAGTTGCGGAAAGTTAACAATTAACGTCGATGGTGATGGTGATGGTTGTGTGGTGGGCCGGCGTGGTGGGGGGTGGGGGTGGGGAGAAGGGTGGGTGGGGGCGACTGTGACAGGCAGGCTAATTTTGAGTAATTTGTGTACGAAATAAAGTCTTTTTTTTCGCTTGTTTAAACGCTTGCAAATATATATATATATATATATATATTTATAATATATATATATATATATATATATATATATATATATATATATATATATATATATATATATATATATATTCTGTCGTAGAAAGGATCACTATTTAAAACGAAACGATATACCATTAGAAAAGCGGGGTTTGCGGGGTCTTTACGGACAAGGAAGGCCATGCGCTTATCCAATAAAAAAATAACAAAATGTCGTTTGTTGCCAGGACCTTCGTTATCTGCATACGCTAATGTAGAAAATATCGACGACAGATTCTGATCCTGCTCTGACTGACATTTCTTTCTAACTGCTCAGGATCGTTACCCTTGGCATTACGAAAACACGCCTATTCAAATATATTGAAAATTTCACCACAAGAAACTGAAAGTTTTCAGGTAAAAATTCTGATATTTTTCATATGTCTGCTCAAAACACAGATTGTGGGTACTCGTTAGAACCGCCTCGGCGAGGCGGTTCTAACGAGTACCCACAATCTATGCTTTTGAGCAGAAATAAGAGAAATAATGTATACCCTGTAAACCCCAGTTTTACTATATAAAACTGGGGTTTAAGGGGGTTAAAATTATACAGACACGTTTTCGTGATGGAAGACAGCTATCTAGACATACGTCGTATGAACTACAAAAATCGCCCATGCATCAGGGTAAGCAGTTGTTGTCCTGCTTGTGTGAGAGTATTGTGAGACTTCACTTAACAAATAGTTCTTATAGTTCTTCTGTTGCTGGGATAAAAAACCAACGTACATGTAGTACTACGTGTTACCGTTAGCCACTGCCCCGGATAACCATTATTACTCTCTTCAAATTCAGCAGACGACATATTCATGATACTTTTCATTTTTTTTTTTATTTTTTTTTTTTATTATTTTCCAACAATAATAGAGTTTCACATTTCATGCAAATTGTATCCTGAGGATACAATTTGCATGAAATGTGAAACTCTATTATTCTTGGAAAATAATAAAAAAATAACACAATGTCGTTTGTTGAAATTATCATCTAGCTTGCTTAGCTTTAAGTATCTGTAAACAGTTTTAACCCTTATCATGCTGAATAAATAAAGATTCCACGCCCACTTCCAATTTTCAGCCAATCAGATCCAGGCTGTTGATATAAATTCACATACTGAATGACAAACATTGCAGATCCAGATCAGCCAACCGACCTAGATCTATACTGTTTGCAAAGGCAGGGTATATCGGGGCTCAGCAGGACAAGTATTTATAACAGTTATACCTTTCTGGTGTTAAAAAGGAGGCCTGTTTGAGTAGATCATTTATCTACTGATTTCACAACGTGTACATCGGGTGATTTAACCTATTCTAATTTTAGCCGAAAAACTATACAAAATATTTCCAAATTAGATACTAGTTACGTCTTTGATTTTATACGATAGATCTTTTTTTCAGTTAAAGTAGATACGGAGTAAGCGGGATACTATTTTGATTAAAATAAAGCTTCGGTGAAAACAATATAAACAATTTTGACAAAATGTATGTAACGAGTTCGCTAAGGAATCTGTTAATACTCTCGTACTGTTTGCTTATTTGCTCAAGTGTTAGATCACAAATTTTGAGAAATGAAGCGGACATAATGCAAGCAGTAAGAAGGACAAATCAAATGCAAATATTATCACTCGCGAAGACCAATACAGATGTCGATACATTTGTTTCCAGCCTTCTTGAAGACTCAGAAAATAACATCGCTAAACGTGCGGAACAAGTGCTACAAGACGGCCTTGTGAAAGAGAATGGCAGGTTTAATGTGAGCAGGCCGTGCTTAGATCAGGTTGAAATGTTACTTGAAGAGTTGATATCTGGGAAACAGTGGGCTGTTAGAAGTAAGTGATGTTATACATTTTGATTTATGTATTTTGCCTTAAGACGAAAGGAAAGATTTTGCAGCAATTTTGCAGTGATCAACTTTTAAAGAAACAAACGGGGTTTTCACTATTGTGAAAGTACTCCAGATGAATATTGTGTACAGTTATGAATTTATTCACTCATTTTAAATGTACAGTGGAGTCGCGTTATCTCAAACTCCAAGAGACCAGTATTTTCACTTTGAGATAAAACAGAAGATGAAATGTAAAGAACATAATGCAAAACTAAACCAACATTATCCAAAATTTAGTTTGACTTAAGCAGTAGTTTCAGTTATCAGTATTTGTGATAACGAGAGTCAATCAGCTGCAGCTGATAATTTGCTGCAGCTGGTGATTCTGAAAAAAAAAAAAAAAAAAAAAAAAAAATGAACCTTACTGGTGGGCCTTCTTCTTTAGAAAAGGAAATACACTGTTTATTTATTATCACGTCTGTTCATAACGGATTTGATTTATTTATCTGCTGTAATGTGTTTTTCTTTTTCATACGGTCACCACTTTGCCTCATCAAGGTTTGAATAATTTTCATATATTCAGGCCCTTTGTTGAATGAGGTATTTTAAAATCATGCCTTCACACAGTTAGTTTACCAATTTGTCAGTCTTCAAAATAATGACTGCGAATGAGCGAGCTTGTTACACCAGAGGTAGGATATTCAAGACAGATGACTTATTATTAGTCAGCGTCATGTCATTACCTGCAACACCTTTCAGAATCTCGTTACATAATATTATATGATCAATATGAACAATTGAAACTCACTAAGCCAAAGGTAAAACAACGTTACTATTTGAACCTTGTGGAGTCAAGCGTCCAATAAAAGTTACATTGGCAAACAGTGCAGACCAAGATCAGACGCCATAGAACGCGGCGTCTGATCAGAGTCTACACTGTTTGCATTAAGTACAGGAATTTCTTTAAACATGGTAATAATAAAAACTAACCAGACACCCCTTTAATGGAAATGGATCGGTCCAAAAAGTTAAGGTAGAAGAATCCGCTCGGCATAAATGAGTTGAACGAAAGAATTTCATACAAGAGAAAGATAGTTTTTCCTTTAAGATTAGCACCCCGACCCTCATGAGAAGGTATGTAGTTAATTCAATGTCAGAGCCATTACCCTTGGATTGCATTCATTTCTTTTAAGATTTCAGACCAGTGACTATCTGTTCTTTAAGGTTTGAGGGTCTTAGTTTGCTACAATAGTTCTTTAAGATATCACTTTATTATTTACATGTGCGGTTCTCATTGCTGGGGTTGATATTTCGCACAAATTTGATCTGATATTAAATCTGAATTATTTTCTCATGAAACAGCAAAGATATCTTCAGCAAGTAGCCCTGTCCAATATTATAGGTATACTTGCCAGCATTGCCAGTTTTATTTTGTTAATTTGTGCACTAAAAAATAACAACAGCCCATCAAACCTTAGCGTCTATATTATTTGCCAGTCTGACAGACAAATACAAGACAACTTATTAATCGACAAATTATTTCAAAGAGAATTTACAATATAGCGTCATTGGAATGTAACCCATATACATATGACCGTCGTGAATTACAAGTTCTGTTGTTTTGATTTAAAGTTTTAGTATTGTAGCGCTCTGCCCTATACATTAGTTGGATATTATTTCATAATAGGGTCCAGCAAAGCGTTTCGTCATTGCGATTAAAATTTTTAATGGCAGCCTTTTATCTCAAATAATGTTTTGCACAGCGTCAAAGTATTTCCCATTTTGCAGAAATGCATTTCGTAACCTTTTTGCCAAGTCGGGATATGCAGACAGATAGTTTCTTTGGATCTGTTGCAGACATTGGTATAGAGCGCTGCCAAAAGAATTTTCTGGACTTATATTTCTTCTATGAAAGCATTTTCCTTAGCCATGGAAATAAAAAGAATCTCTTGAACTCAAATGCGACGAGTAAGGCAGTTGGTTTACAATACAGATGCCAAGAACGCCTTTACCCATTTATGCCGAATGGACTCTTCTACCCTAACTCTTTGGACAGGTCCATCATCTATATAGGGTGTCTGGCTATTTATTATGATCGTGCTTTGTAGAAAATTCTGAAAGCGTTCTGCGGCGTCTGATCTGGGTCTGCGCTGTTTGCCAATGCCCATTTTATGGAACGCTAGGCTAAAATGAGTTAACATCTCGCACCTGTGAGAGGAGGCGTTGTCATAAATCAGATGGACAATCCTTTGCACAGAGGTCTTACAGAAGCGCCCAGTGACTGTATGAACAGATAGATAAGGCACTCAAACAGCTGACCCGCTAGAATTAGAGGAAATGACGCAGAAGAGTTTTGTTCCGACGGTTCTCTTGGCAATACACGCGCGTATCCATTGTTTTTTATTAGTCCTTTTCTGTGGATCAAACTTGTAAATCTCGTCACTTGTTAGCGTAATAAAGTAACCCATTACAGTTTATTCGGTAGTTCCAATACATTAATTAGACAGTTCCTTATATCCATATGGTATGGTATGAGAACCTAATAAGGAACAACCAAAAGTATTAAATAAACAGTCAGTAAGTGATATTTTAGGCATTTTACTGCAGTTTGTAGGACACTGTACAAAGTGGGGATACTTCGCATTCAGAAACGAAATAAAACAAGACAGGCTATAATCTGCATCTTAGTTTGGTATGGTACTATTAGTTTACGTAAAGAAAGTGAGATAACTTTTGGCATTTCGGTACATTCTGTTTTTTTTCTCTCTCTCTCTTTCTCTCGGTGAGAGAGAGAGAGAGAGAGAGAGAGAGAGAGAGAGAGAGAGAGAGAGAGAGAGAGAGAGGTTTACTGATATAAATATTTACACTATTGCAGGGGTAAAATTTATAACTTCAAATTCAGCTGACCTTGAGAATGATGCAGCCAATTTCGTCATTCATAATCACGTGGGCGGGTAAAGTGTAGGATGAATCATAAACTAATGATTGATTGAAACTGGGACACATTTCATAATTATCTATTTGACAATGAAATAAGCTTCTAAACACTATCTCATTTCGGCCTAACTTTTGTCACGCTCTGTGCACATTAGGCAGACGACGATTTGATGGTTTTTTCTTATATTTCCCAGAAAATAGCCTTTGAGTCTTCATGTAAAAATGTCTCTTGAAGAGACAGTTTGCATGATATGCTAAAGTCTATTTTTGGGAAAAATAAGAAACAAATATTTCGAAAATCATCTGCTGAAATTTTACCCATGATGCTAAACTTTAAGTTATCTATTTTGACAGTGTCTTATACTGATAGTGTCATTAAGTGTATCAACAGAAGCTAAGGGCATTAGTGAGAATATGCGGCATGTAGCATGATCTGCATATGCCCGAAAGCACATTTAACCCTTGTCCTCCTGAATAAATTAAGATGCCAAGCCCATTTCTAATTTTCAGCCAATCAGATTACTTGATCCAGATTGTTGATATAAATTAACATACCTGATGGCAAACAGTGCAGATCTTCAGAAGCCAACTGATCTGGATCTACACTGTTTGCAAAGGCAAGGTATATCCGGGTTCAGCAGGACAAGGGTTAAGCTTGATACAGATGTTTGACCCTCAGGTTTGACCCTTAAAGCCGACCAAATCATATGCCTTTGCCAGTAGTGTAGATTCAGGTGAGATGGCTCATAATGAGTCATATGACTCAAATTGAGCCGTCCCATTAAGATCTATACTTTTTTGCTATTCTTTTCTGATTTCTGGTTGAAACCCCCATTTACAACAATTTCAAAGACGGAAACGTCCACTTCAGAAACTCGGGAGTGAAAGTTTACAGAAAATTTACAAATAAATGGGCTAAAAACACATAACTGGTACGCGGACTATTTCCGAATTATGATGCACATATTACTGTTGCTGTACCACGTTCTCCACGTCATAACTTTTTAACTTTAATATATACCACCGAAATGCTGTACGAATTTGAATTTCTCGCTTTTTTGAAAAGCGAGAACGTTCGTAAATCATCTGAGAGTAAAAAGGATACACTTTCAGGGTATGGGTATGCAGGTCTGTATCTGTACCGCATTCTAACACTGTACACCCAATACTGTCTAATGGACTCTTCCGCCGCTTTCTTGGGACAAGTCCATGTCTAAAGGAAGGTGTGTCTGGTTTGTTTTTATCATGATCATTTACTGTAGAAATGAAATTCATGTTCTATAAGCAAAAAGTGTAGACCTTGATCAGACGCCGCGTTCACGGCGTCTGATCTAGGTCTACACTGTTTGTCAATGTCCTTTTAATGGACGTCAGGTATAAATGGGTTACTGTTTTGCGATCGTTTAAGAATAAGCAATGCAGTTATTTATTTCCATACCTACAGTACATGCTAGTCGTTGAATTTGTGGAAGAAAAATCGTGACTCGTTTTGGCACCAGAGTGTACCAGAGAAATGTATAGTAAACATTTTCCGTTCTGACCAGAGGGAGTTAAATTACGCATCTTCTCTAGATACATTACATGTACTTTCTCACTACGCTAAGCTTGATGAACGTGCAAAAAATAGACACAGGAAGTTTCTTGCTATTATTTCATTATTTCCTTCTTACTTTATCATTACGGTTGGCTGTACAAAAGATAGTTCTAATGTCTGACTCGGAATCGAGTGGTCCCGAGTTCGAGTTCTGCGACAGGTGCTGAAAAAGGATGAAGGCCCACATAGTGTACATGAAATATAGGTGTAGTCCGGTTACAATCTCTTGACCGGGCGCGGTCTAAATGTGAGCAAATGACATTGTCTGTCACTGTCAAAATGGCTCTGTCTACTCATAAAGTTGGTTGAACAGCGTTTCTATTACATTGGCACTCTCATTGTTATTATATTCGAAATGAATGACTACGCCTGGTAGACGGGGTCGATTATATATGCATTGGTCACAGATGTGTCCGGCATTCTTCATCGTCGACCTTGACCACTCGACACAACCAAACGTACAATAATAAAGAAAGTATAGCAATTCATTTCGATACTCTGTTTGTTTTACGTTCATGAAGCAAGGCGCATAAGATTAGTGTCAGTCAGACAGGTTTTACTCAATATCAAGGATTGTTTGTTAAGAGATGAAAAGGCAATTATAATCTGAATTTCGATTTAAAAAATGAATGCATCCAGGTGAGGTGCATACTTAAACTCCTCTCGGTCAAATGATTGTATTCGGACTATATTTCGGATAAAAAGAGAATGAATATACAACCGACTGCGTGTACCAGGCGTAGCATTTCATTTTGAATATAACAATATTGAGAGTGCTATTGTAATAGAAACATTGTTGAACCAAATGTATGAATTCTAAGTGATGGGCATTTGCTATTTAGACCCCGCCCAATTAAGCCGTTGTAACGTACCTATAAAAATGCTCCACGGCTTCTTTCCTGGGTTTGCAATCTTAGTTACTCGATATAGGCTACGCCATGCGATAATGTCTGCAGGCATGTGCGAACAGCGAAGGCACGGACATGCCTGTCGCACAGATTAGGTATCCGCTTACTGAATCATGGAAAGACCGTAGAATATATCGATATATAATTCCAACTCAACAGTGTTATGCAGTTCGATTACCGAGAATATTTGTTTGAATTATAAGAACGTAATTCTATTTTCGTGGATTTTATCGATGTGTAAACACCGGTGAATCACTCACAAACTTGTTTGTGAGTGATTCACCGGCGTTTACACATCCATAAAAACAATAACAATTGCCATGACATATAACAATAGCCTTGACGAGAAATACGGGTACAAAAAATAGTCTGAAAACTGGTCTGATCAAACATTGTAGACTTGGGGTCTGATCAGCGTCTATAGTCCATCAGGTTTACACACACTGACAGGCAGTCAAACGGACTTGGTTGAATTTCAGTACAAATATATAAAGGAGAATGGATACACTTTTTCAAATTATTTTGCTTTCCTTCTGAATACTTGTCTACTCTAGAAGGGAATAATTTGCTCCTAGCTCCCAGGGAAGAAAATTCTTTCCTTTTAGACTAGCTCCTTTTCAGAAGGGGATTAGTTTGCGGGAATGCAAAAATAAAGTACCAAAAGTTGTATCCCTTGTAAAAGTGACGGAAAAACAAACAGATATATATATTTGTAAACCAACGGATGAACGGCCACCGAGATGATTGGAAACACAAGCGGTTCGAGAGGTCTCCTGTCGCAGAACACTTCTGTTCACCAGAACATGATTTCCTCAATCACGCCACGCTTTGTTGCTTAGACCATAATCCGGAGAGTACAGATCGAACCAGGAAAGCAAGAGAGAGCTATTGGATTCGACGCCTGAACACTCTACGGCCGTATGGGATCAACAAGGGCGACCAGTAGAGGGAATCATCGTTCCTAAGTCAGGCATGCGACAGCTTATGTGGAGCGTTTCGTTTGTGTGATTTTGCGTAGGTTGGGCCCATTTGCCTTACGTACTGGTAAAAACACCCAGGTTGGTGTGTATATCTCTTTCGATGTAAGGTTTATGTGCATTGTATACATTGCGTATATGGCCACAGTGGTGTTGATAGTAAAGATAAGCTTTATACGCTTTGCACATTGTGTTGATAGTGAAGATAAGCTTTATACTTTTTGCATGTTGTGTTTACGCGTATTGTTTACATTTCACATATATCTAAATACGATCAGTTATCAAGTCGCAGCGGACCAGATAACATGGGCCCGAAAAGGGCATAATCTTTTACTCGTAAATTTTACATTTTTATGTTATTTATTTAAAATAGAAACCTCTGAAGAAGGCGAAAGCCGAAAGGCCTCAGGTAAACAAATCATTGCACTGTTAATGATTAACCCTCTACTAGTCGCCCTTGTTGATCCCATATGGCCGTAGTTCCGCCATATGGGATCAACAAGGGCGACCAGTAGAGGGAATCATCGTTCCAAAGTCAGGGCATGCGACAGCTTATGTGGTACGTTTTGTTCATATGATTTTACGCAAGTTGGGCCCATTTGCCTTATGTATTGGTGTAAGTTTGGTGTATATCCCCTTTGGTGTAAGGTTTATGTGCATCGTATACATTGCGTATATGGACACAGTGGTGTTGATAGTAAAGATAAGCTTTATACGTTTTGAAGATAAACTTTCTACTTTTTGCACGTTGTGTTTACGCGTATTGTTTAAATTTCACATATATCTAAACACGATCAGTTATTAAGTCGCAGCGGGCTAGATAACATGGGCCCGAAAAGGGCATAATTTTTTATTCGTAAATTTTACATTTTTATGTCCTTTTTTTTTAAAAATAGAAAACCTCTGAAGAAGGTGAAAGCCGAAAGGCCTCAGGTAAACAAATTATTTGCACTGTTAATGATTAACTCTCAACATATAGTTTAACGCCTATCATTTCAGCATTCTTTCTGGATCCAGTGCTACCAAAAGATTTTTTGTTAGATTTTATGCTCCTTTTCCCAACTTATATATATATATATATATATATATATATATATATATATATATATATATATATATATATATATATATATATATATATATATATATATATATATATATATATATATATTGATTCCTTAAAAAAGTGATACTATATTCTAACATTTGGCGTAAATACAGCAGATTTTGTTTTCCGTGGCTCATTCAGAGTATTATTTTCTATTGTAGTGATTGATGCCATGGGAAAGCCACCTAGTGGACTTCTAGATGCATATTTTACCTGGCTGGGATCTTATGATGAATGTGTTGAAATACAGGCTATGGTTAATAACACGGAGAATGTAAAAGGCCAGTATTGTAGCGCTGTTTATGGACAACAGCAAGAGGTACACACAAATTATTATTGTCTGAGTTCTTAAACTTAACGGGAACTGGTTCATTTTCCGCCAAGTTGGTAGACAGTACGCCAAATTGGTAGAGTTTACACCAAGTTGGGTTGACTTTCCGTCAAGTTGGTGGAAGTTCCGCCAAGTTGACTTTCCGCCAAAGGAGATAGCTGTTGTGATTTCCTGTTTGCTTTATGGCACACCAAGCCCCTTCTGAAAATAGGTCTGCTCTAAAAGGAATGAATTTGCTACCAAGGGAAAGCAAATTCTTTCCTTTTAGAGTATATCTCTTTTCAACCATTTTGACAGTTGCCTTCCCTGAAAGTGTATCTAGTCTAGTGGGGTTGCAGACGAGGCTATGCTTATTTACTTTTTAGCCGTGTCATGAGAAAATTGAGTCTTCAGGGTAAATACGAAGGGCCATCTTAGCATTTTCATTATTATGCGTAGTATGAACAAGGCTTTTGTTATTCTTCGATTGTGCTGATACACCGGCTAATCGAGGTACAGTAACATTCCTCTGTTAAGACCACTCGAAATTAAGACCACTTCACTATTAAGACCAGCTTTTGTCAGTCCCCAATGTTTTCTGTTGCTTTTTTTTTTGTTTTTGTTTTTTTTTACGGTAAATGTCCTAAAATAGTACACCAAAGTTTCTGAAAAAATGGCATATGCAATAAGTGGAGACCCAGATCAGACGGCTCCAGAAGCCGTCTGATCAGGGTCTACACTGTCTGCCATCCCACTAAGTATTTTATGAAACAACTATATAAAAAGCGAAATTTAGGCCAAAAAGTATGGAATAAAGTGTAAGAAATTTTAGGACATTTACCATATTCTACATTCAATATTAAGACCACCTCACTAATAAGACCACTTTTAGATAGTACCAAAAGTGGTCTTAATAGCGGAATTTTACTGTATTTCCCAGTCAGCATTCTACGTAAATCTATATCGAGCCGTCATCGGCCCGTCAGGGTAGCTGACGGGCCGATGACGGCCCGATGTAGATTTACGTAGAATGCTAGCTGGGTAGTATACATATATGCCCGAAGACCCATTTTCCTATGGTGCGGCTCATTTCAACACAACAAACGTCGTATCTTGTATTAAGTGGACCAAGATATACCTCGAAGCAGTGAGAATATTTGTATAGCAACACAGTCTGTTTAGTAATGGAGATCGGCATATTTCCATGACAACTACTCGTTTTTCTTTACATTGCATGTAGACACATAGACCAACATTTCCCATGACAACTGCTCGTATACCTGCTTTGTTCATACAGACAAAGAGAGATACATGTTTTCATAAAAAATAATTTTACGTAAATTACACAAGCCATATAGTGATCGGTATGTTCCATGATAACTCATCGAAAATCTACACTATCTATCTAGACAAAGAGATAATTCCATGACAACTATTCATATGCCTAGAATATCTAAAATATGTATCAAAAACAAGAAAAAGAAAAAAAAAAAGGAAAAAAATATCGAAAAAGGTTTCACTGAAAACTAGTGGTATACCAGACAAAGAAATCGATATATTTCATTGACAACTACACCGATTACAGACGCAATTCTAGTGAGTACACACTACAATTAGTTTCATGATAAAATAAGAAAATAGCCCCAACCTTTTGTTTTTTGGGATATCGGGAGAATTTTGTAGGGACACATAAATGGGTTCGAATTAGCCATGGTGAACAAGCCATCGGTGTTCGAGCTATTGAAGTTCGACTGTAGATTGCAAGAAATGCGTACTCCCAACAAGTCATACACCGTGAATACATACACCGCAAAGAGAGAGTACTCCAATTTCCAATTGGAAAACTTTTGCCTTTTCTCGGACCACTGAAGTATGTGGTGTAACTATTCACCTTCCTTTGAGGTCATTACGAAAACATACCTATTCAAATATATAGAAAGTTTCACCTCCAAAACCTGAAAATTTTCAGATAAAAAACTCTAATATGTTTTTATATTTCTGCTCAAAACATAGATTGTGGGTACTCATTAGAACCGCCTCGATGGGGCGGTTCTAATGAGTACCCACAATCTATGCTTTTGAGCAGTAATAAGAAAAAAAAATGTATACCCCTGTATACCCCAGTTTTACTATATAAAAGTGGGGTTTAAGGGGGTCAGTATAATATAGGCATGTTTTCGTGATGTGTAGCTTTTCACATTGAACTTGCATACCAAATCTGTTGACCACTTGGCTTTCCCTGTAATCATTTAGTGGAATGGTTGTAGTTTACGGGTACTCTTTGTTTTCTAACTGGCCCCTTTCCAGGCTAAAAATAGACATTAAACTTTGGGAAACCACTACAAAAAATGTCATTTGTCCGCATTTTCGACAACTTGCAACTCTTGGCTAGTATAGGACACCTATAGGGTACACCTGAATGTCAAAAAGGTATTGAAACACGTTGTAGCCTGCCTGTAAAAAGATCTACAGCATACATCAATATTGTCTTTTGGTATTCAGGTGTGCTCTATACCGGTCAAGTGTTGAAAGTCGCCAGAAATGTCAAAATGGCATATTTCTGCTCATTTTATCAAGCGTGAGCCATAATAAATCCTAACTTAGGCATAATAACCCAAAATGAAACCCCAGTCTTGAAACTTAAGTCATTCCTCAACACAAAATCACAAACATTTAGATTCTGGCACAACTTTCAGTTTTGACCATTTTTGCATGCATTAACAATGTAAAATTAATGATTTTGAAATATATAGATTATATAGCGGAGACTGAACTTTGTATACATTATTCCTCAAGGGACCCTGGCACATATTTCCATTTATAGTAGATGATAGGTTTGGATAAAAAGTACAAAAATATGTAGAGATACGCTCGTATATCTGTTCAGAAAGGGACAAAATTTGGTGTACTCCTTTTCAAATCCCGGAATGGGCTCAATGTTCATAAAGAACCAGAAAATATAAACTACACTATAGTGAGGTCCGGGGAGACGTTTTACGGCAGCCACACGGCATTAACACTAGCTGTAGTGAAGATAAATGAATTCTAAAAGGAATGACCCTTAAGGGTCAGTTACAGAATGGTTATGTCAGTAGCCTTGGATCAAAATCCCGGCATTAGATTTGGCATCAGAGTTGGAGATTTGCTGCCGGTAAAATCGATTTATATTCCCCGATAGTGTTTACTATTGACCATTCTAATGTGACAGTTCTGGTGTTGTACTTTGTTTGTTGGACCTTGTGCCTGCTACCTGCCAGGCTTTTTCTCATGTTTTATGTCTAGTCTGGGAAAGTGTTGGTAAGGTACGTCTGCTCAAAAACTTAGGGTTAATGCGGTAAATTCTTGCGAGTCCTTTTTGTCGCTTATAAAATGCATTAAATGTTTTCTGATGCATCGGTTATCCAATGGGCTGAACCATGCGAAGAGGTGTCTTCGGGCCCAGGTGGACAGCGAAGGCCCAGATCAGCCTGCGCATCCGCGCAGTCTGATCAAGGCCTTCGCTGTCCGCAAACAAAATCATTAGATACTAAAGATGGTTAAATGGAGAGCAAATGCCCGGACGAGACCTTGTTTTATATGCAAGTTGATGTGAATCCGCACATTTTGCACATGCTCGAAGGCGCTTTTGCGCTTGACGCAGCCCAGATAATCGTGTGTAAAAATGTTTGAGTCACTGTGGTTACATGTCATCACAGCTGCATGCACCCCATTACCAATTAACTAAAATGATTCATTATTATCGTTTCAGCAAAGCATGACACAATCTCTTGTCTTGACGATTGGAATTTGTGTACCGAACACCTGCAATGCAAATGACACCGCTGCTCTCCTAGACACATGTAAATAAAGATTTACCACTCACAGGGCAAATTCAGCAGAAGATAAATTGACGACAATTTTCTGATTTTCCCAGAAGTAATATAGAATATATCCAGGAAGAGCCAAAATCACAAAAATAGCCTACCAATGACACCAAGAGGAAATGCAAATTACTGATGACAGGCAGAACGTCGCCATCGTCCAATCATATTGGAGAGAACCATGGTTTATTTTGATGTCACAAAATGGTCATGTGACGTCGTGTGAATAAATGTATTTATTGAAGTATGAAAAAATTACGTTCCTATTGTTTACTATAAGTTTCTTCAATCACTCTTAGTTTCAGATGATGATATAAGTATTATAGCACGGGAGCACTGCTGTGTACTCGGCAGTAGCCACTGCACTGCAAAGTGCTTCTGCTTACTGATTGCATAATAATGATACAAAGTTGTGTGCATTAGTTAGATTAAGCATAACTGGTATTGTCTTCTTTTAGCGGAAACGGCCGAATATTGATCAGTATTTGACAGTAGATTCCCCTTTCAGCCAAAACTCCACCATTTGTTCAGACAATGGACTGTCGCTGTGCATTCTAAGTTGCACAATCAGTGACCAACTTTGATCAGTTTCTGCAGTTAAAGTCTGATTCAGAGTTTATTTTAAACAAACTAGATACTGTGCTTAAAATAAAAAAAATAATTTCTATATTTGTTTGATCTTGTTGTACTATAAAATGTTTCCAAACAACTGAATTTCGTTATTGTTCACGTATCATGTCATCAGCGTTAGGCTAACATGACCTTATTCGAAAATAACAAAATGGCGTACGACCACAACGTTAAAATTTGCACCAAAAAAATTAGTTTGGCGATTTTCTGATTGTTGGCAGGAAACTATGAAGAAAATAAAGGTATATTCAAATATTGTTTTTTATTGCCTATACAGTTATATTTATTAAACCGAAGACCCTGAAATGTATGTTTACAAAAATGGTGAAATTGAAAATAGTTATGGCATCAAGAGACTGTAGGTGGCATCTTATCGAGGGATGAGATAATTCCATCCCGATCTGTAAGATCTCCTCACGTTTGACCAGCAGTTCCTATTTGGTGAGGTGAGATAAGAAGGTACAACCAGTTTCACAGGTTCCGGTGTACTAGAGGTCTTTAAGCTGGTGCCCAAAGAAACAGCCAAACTGTTTTATTTGGTTTTGTGATACCATTACAAAAACATGCCTATATAATTTTGACCCCCTTAAACCCTACTTTTATACAATAAAGCTGGGGTTTACAGGGGTATACATTATTTTTCTTATTGTGCTCAAAAACATAGATTGTGGGTACTCGATAGAACCGCCTCGCCGCCTCGCCGAGGCGGTTCTAACGAGTACCAACATTCTATGTTTTGGGCAGAAATATGAAAAATATCAGAATTTTATCTGAAAATTCTCAGTTTTATTTTGAGTGAAATTTTCCATAGATTTGAATATGCGTGTTTTCGTAATACATGCTGATCAGCTTGACGTTCTTTCGCTTTCCTATTAGTTTACGACAGACAGAAATCAAGCCACCATTCCTCTGAATATCATATCTCCGGTCTGAATCAAATTGGCAAATTATATTGTAAATGTACACTGTAAGTTATGTTAACAGTTAAAGCGCTCATCCTAATTGCAGCAGACGACATTTTGAAATATCTTTTTTTTTAGTTTTCAAAGAAAATAAGTCTTGATATTTTATGTGAATCGTCATATGAAATGTCAAGACTCATTGTCTTTGAAAATAAAAATAAAAATTAGAATGTCGTCTGTTTAATTTTGATAGGCGCTTTAAGGGGTTAAATTTTGAAATAGATGTACGAAGAGTTTTTTTTTTTCATTTCTTTTATAAATTTACCATTATTTTCAGTGCTGAGTTTACTGCCTATTAACATAACAGCTCTTCCCACACCTCAAGTCACGTGCAAGAAAGACAGTTTAGAACTGGATGCGAGCGCCATCGTCGCAATGTGAGTACATATAGACACATCTGGGCTGTAATGTCCTAGATTATAGAAGTGACCTATTGAGATTGTAACAAAATCATGAATGTCTATAAGGATAACACTAATGATAGAAGAGTCGTTCCATCATCAAAAGTGTATTGGAAATACAAAGATTTATACTTCAATGAAGTTGTATACCGACACCATGAGCGCGCGATTTAATCTTTAACCCTTTCATTCCTACAGACCAATTCAGATACCTAAATATAACAATGGATGTGTCCAAATTCAGAGATAGAAGAGTCCATTTCAGAAACTGAGGGGTGAAAGGAAGAAAATGTCCAAGAAGAACTGAGAAACTGTGACAATATGTGATTATCACATACGTACGATAAGTTTCTGAAAACCAGGGATGAGTTGAATATTAAACAAAAGATGTGCCTGCGCGTGCGTATGGATGGATGTCAGTAGGTGTTAAACTGCATGAAATGAAACACTCTAAAAGTCTCGATTATTCGCACCACACATTTTCTATTGTACTTTCAAGGAATTTGTCCATATTCACGACAAAGGAATTCACAACTACCAAATACTTAATAGATTCTGCAAGGAATGGTCTTTGAGAACAATGACACACTCAAAATAAAGAAACTACTGTGCTTTCGACATCTTTCAGAAAGTCGTTTTTTGCTTGGCGCTTTACACAAAAGAAGTAAATTTGCAAACTTTTGTCATGATTTAATGCAAAACCATTTGTCGTAACTACCTATGCACAAAAAGTTTTATTCTACTCATTGGATTTTAAAAAATCAAATATTTTCACTTTTTCCTATAGTAAAAATGAATGCGAATTTTGCAGAAATCTGTAGGATAGATAACTTGGAGGCAGATTTTCAACAAGTTCCGCTTGTTCAATTTTTCTGAAATTTTCACAATATTGTTGTGAAACATCAGTAATTTAAATATAGCAAAGAAAAATAAAAAATGTTTTCTTAGACAAAAACTCCAAAAAAATCACTTTACTATAGAAATTGTATAGGTCAGACCAATTTTTGGTCGTAAATTTAATTTTATTGTAACTGTTTGAGAACAAAACACTGAAACAGAAAAGACAAATGGTATCTGATTAGATATTGTCAATCAGAACAAAATGTTTTCATTCAAAATAAAACGCCAAGCAAAAAACTTCTTTCCGAGAGATGTCGAAAGGACAGTAGCCGGAGTGTCGAATTTGTCTGGGCAAAACTACCCAGTTTCGGCCAGTTGGGCCTCATCAGCGATCCTCGTATTAAGTTTGCTTTAAAACAAACATCCAAACGTCTCTTTGTTCGATTCATTTGGAAGTACTCCCTCACATAACCGATGTTTGGAGCCGTTACGTTTTCTGCATCTTTGTATAGAAATATCGCGTGGCGCTTATTTAAATGAACAAAAACTACTGGAAGTTGATCAGGGCCCAGTTGTTCGAAGCGTCGTTAGCTTAACGAGCTCGTTAAGGGTCATTTCGTTAACTGTTTTAGCGGGTTTAATGTACAATATTCTGATATTTTTTGCTGAAAAAATGTGAGTAGCTCTTGCACTGCAAAAGCTACTCACATTTTTTCAGCAAAAAATTTCAGCGTATTTGCGATACTCAATGTAAATTTTAACGAATCGTTAACTAACGACATCATTAGTTTTGAACAACTAGGCCCAGATATTTAACTTTAAGAACTCAACTGAGCCGCAACGTCAGAAAACGTACCTTCGAAGACTCAAATCAGCCTGCGCATCTGAGCAGTTGGTCAGAGTCTTCGTTGTCTAAAAAGAGAAATATTTGCATCCTTGGCTGTCCAAAATGCGCCCAGTGAAGATTCTGATCAGGCTGCGCGAATGCGCAGGATAATCTGAATGTTCTCTGGGCGCACATGTACGAAGGTACGTTTTCTAACATTGCGGCTTAGTTAATTATGATTACAGAGTGATTTGTTCCATATTTGGCCTGGTTATTACTGCAGCAACTACGTATGATGTCTTTGTGACACACTGGCTTGGTCCGCGGATGAACAAACTAAAAGCATACGAGGTAAGATGATATGGGCTGCATCAAGCAAAAAACTGCCTCCGAGCATGCGCAACATGTGCCGGTTCACGTCATCCTGTACATGCGCAAAGTCTCATTTGGGTATTTGCTCTCCATTGAAACATTCTATAGTATCCAATGATTATGTTTTCGGACAGCGAAGGCCCTGATAGGAATGCGCGGATGCGCAAGATGATCTGGACCTTTGCTGTCCGAATACACCCAAAGACATGTTTTCGGCAAGACCCATACGATAGTGTTATACGAGTACATGCATTAATCATCAGTAACACATAATGCTAAAGGGGATTGGGAACACTTTCGTGGTGGGTGAGGGGGGCTGGGGGATGGGGGGGATGGGGCGGGGGTGCAATTCGTGCAAAATAGTTTGGTTTCCCTTCTGAAAAAGGTCTATTCTTAAAGGAAGGAATTTGCTCCCTCTGGGAGCAAAGTCCTTCATTTTAGATTAGACTCCTTTTCAGAAAGTCACCAAAGTTGTCTCCTATGTAAAAATGGCAGAACATCTACCAAGTGTATCCCACCCCCTAAAAGTATAATTGAGCAACTGCAATAAAATAAGCCACTCATGACAAAGCCAACAAAATGGCATGTGCCCCCAGCGAAGATACAGATCAGCCTGGGCAATGTTTGTAAGAACATTGCACACAAGGACAGTCGCGATATCCAGAGAGGGGGATACACCTTAAAAATCGAATGTCAGTTGAATTTGGGCTCGACTGACAGAAAGAAAAACTAAAACTGACCTACATGTACTGAAAAATATATTTTTGGCTAGCAAGTCTAAACACAGTTATTTTATTGGTCTTGCGTAACACCTACTGTGCACTTACTCATCATACATCATAGTCAAAGGAAAACGAATCTTCAAGCATTTTGCTTAAATCTGTATTGGAGTGTTATCGGCCCGACAGGAATCTTGTCGGGCCGATAACGGTCCGATATAGATTTAAGCAGAATACCCAGCTAGCATTCTGCACAAATCTATATCGGATCGTTATCGGCCCGACAGCAATGCTGTCGGGCCGATTACGGTCCGATATAGATTAAAGCAGAATACCCAGCTAGCATTCTGCACAAATCTATATCGGACCGTTATCGGCCCGACAGCAATGCTGTCGGGCCGATAACGGCCCGATATAGATTAAAGCAAAATGCTAGCTGGGTAAGCTTGGATATCCGAAATATGCAGGTCATGCTTATCATGCGCATCTGCAGTCTCAGCAAAATCTTAGCATCGATTGATTTATTATACTAAAGTAGCCAACGTTTTTTCTAGGCGAACAGCGAAGCCCCTGACTGGACTGCATAAATGTACAGACTACTCTGTTCGTATATGCGTTAGACACATTTCTACGCGGCGGGGTTCGTAAACGGCTATGTGCAAGTTTATTCTAAAAGGAATGACCCTTGAGAGCAACGAACACGCACACAAAAACTAAAAACAGCTAAAGTGTCAAGTTTTTCTTTGCCAGACTGGTTTGTTTCAACAATTAGGCCTCATCAGTGACTCTTGTATCCATTTTCCGAAATCACACAATAAGCGTAATGACAAGAAAATATAAACTACACTAAAGTGAAGTGCGGGGAAACGTTTTACGACCGCCACATGGCACTTACACCAACTGTGGTAGAGATAAATTGATTCTAAAAGGAATGACCCATGAGAGCATCGAACACGCCCACAAAATTGATTCATCTGAAGTGTCTTCTGGGACAGACTACATATTTGGGCTTCACCAGTAACGTCAGTTTCGCCAGGCGTCATTGAAAGGCTATGTTCTGTGGTTTAGTCTCTGCCTGGACATCGTCTATACTTTATTTAACAAATTTAGCTTATCAAATATCACATTAAATTTGTTATTATCAGGTGCTACACGATGAACGTCAGGAAATAACCGGAAACGGCGGAACAAAGCAATACGGCGCCACAGACAATGTTCCAACATATGATGCCAACGGCGATGTGGTGCAAAACAGTTATGTTTCGAAAGTGGATATTGCAAAAGTGGATCTTGCGCATACCCAGAAAAAGGAGACATATCAACCCGGTAATAATGTAATACGAATACAAACACTACTTTTAAGGAAGCTGGATACATAATGCAGATTTTCCGGCATTCCGTAAAAGGGAGACAACTTTTGTGACTTCCTGTTGTCTTCCCTGTGCACTAATCCCCTTCTGAGAGGCGGTCTACTATAAAAGAAAAGAATTCATTCCCTTTTCATAAGGGGGACTAAACACTTCTGATATAGTTGCCTCCCTGAAAGTACGAGGACTGTGGTAGCTAAAATCAGCTAAGTACTAGGGATGTGGAATCTGTTATCTAATGGTTGCTTTTTCAAGGTAGACAATTCTGTTAAAATTGTTTTTGTTTCCTTCTCAAAAAAAAAAGTCTAGCACTGTATTAGGAAAGAGTAGATCCCTTTTCAGAAGAGCCTTGCTGTGCAAAAAAGTAAACCGGGAGTAAAAAAAAAATTGTCCCATATAAAATGGTTGTAAATCTATCAACCAGTCCTTAAACAGTTAATGACAAAATTTCGAATGTAAAGAATGAAAGATAGTTGCAGGGTCTATCTGCTATCTAGTATCGTACATAGAGTTTCGGTTATTTAGTCCTCGTCAGCGATACGCTAGACGTAGAACTCTATACGCCAGAACTATGCAGAAAAAAAGGGATGTACGAAATATTCCGAAGCAGGGACTCTTTGGAAGTGCAAACAAATCAAAACCACATAATATTAGATTCGGTTTTATTGAGTCTAGTTATGAAGAATAGTAAAAAATGAAACATCTCTCACGCCCTTCTAACAGCTTTGAGCGGCATTCCATTTACACATGCGCCGAGCCAAGCGAAAACATGTCTTCGGGTATATACGGACAGTGAAGGCCGAGGTCATCCGCGCAGTCTGATGTGTGCCTCTACTGTCCACTAACAGAATCATTGGATACTACAGAATGTTTGAATGGAAAGCAAACGCTCGGATGATACTTTGCACATGCGTAGAATGATCTGAATGCACCTTTTGCGCATGCTTGAAGACAGGCTTTTGCTTGACGTGGCCCATATAATGCATGGGCTTTATAGTCCCAATGAGCAACCAGTACATTACGAAAACACGCCTATTCAAATATACTGAAAATTTTACAAACAAAAATGGAAAATTTCCAGACTAAACTTTTTGTATATTTCATATATATGCTGAAAACATAAATTGTGGGTACTTGTTAGAACCGCCTCGGCGAGGCGGTTCTAACGAGTACCAACAATCTATATTTTTAGCAAAATAAGGCAAATACTGTATACCCCTGTAAACCCCAGTTTTACTATATAAAAGTGGGGTTTAAGGGGATCAAAGTTATATAGGCGTGTTTTCGTGATGAAATTCAATACTATCGTACCTCGTACGGGGCGTCGCATAAAAATGTGTGAATTGATGCAACTATGTTAGGTAACAAACCTATTCAACACTTACCCGTACTAAAACATGAGTTTCTATGAACTACATAATAGAGAACGACGCCAAGCAGAACTTATTGTCTCGTTTCTTGATTTCATAAACCTACCTGAAGACATAATGGAGACAGCGTGCATGAAATGTCAAATCTTGTTTTCTGGGAAAAATAAGAAACGTATGATCAATTTATCGTCTGCTGAATTAGCTCAGAGAGTAGTAAAGGTTAAAAAGAGGTACCAAACGCACCGCTATGATTGTCACCAAAATAGTTCCAAAATCACACATAAACTTGAATATACTTATCATCACTATTCAGGACGCGAGATTATAAAACGTTTTTCATGCTCAACTCAGCTGAGCATGAAATTTTCTCTGCTAATAAATATGAAAATGCCAACTTTTGTTGGCATTTTCATATTTATTTGCAGAGAAAATTTCATGCTCAGCTATATTTAACAAGAAAAAAAAATGCAATTGTTAGTAATTTGAGATTTATTAGTAGGACAAATTCATACTCAGCTGAGGATGAAAAAAGTTTTATAACCTCGGAGCCTGGTCCAGATGTCATAATACTAACATTTACCATTCTCTGGGCTGATACTGCAGAAGACAAATTTATGATATTTTTCTTCTTTTTCCCAGATAATAGGCTTTGTAAATTCATGCAAATTTTCTTCTAATCTTAAAGCCTATTTTCTGGGAAAAAAAAAAAGAAAATATTTCAAAGTGTCGTCTGCTGAAATCTTTAAACGGAATTCTAAGCGATAATGTTATAAATTTTGCTATTTTTAACCGCTTTAACAAGTTTGTTATTTTAGGAACATGGGCTAAAGTTCTTCTGTCCTTTTCCGTCTATACGAATGCCGCCAAGATTCTCAGCACCAACCAGCCGTCGGGTACACTAACTGCCGTCAACGGAATCAGATTCGTCAGTATGACCTGGGTCATACTAGGACATAGTTATGGTTTCAGTATAAGTATTGCTGGTATGTATTAGTTTAACAATTATTGTATAATTCTCTCCAAATTTTTCTGCCATCAAAGGAATCAAATTCATCAGTATGACCTAGGTCATACTAGGACATAGCTATACTTTCAGTATAAGTATTAGTGGTATATATACACCAGTAGAACAATGTCATAGCTCCAGATAAGAGGGGGTATCAAGTAAATATTTTTCTTAGTCTCCACAAAACATATGTTGTGGATACTCATTATAAGTGCCTCGCTGTGGCGCTTCTAAAGAGTAGCAACAAAATACGTTTCATGGAAAAATAAGAAAACTGTCAACGTTTTTGGTTGGAAAAAACGTCTTATCTGGAGCTAATGAATAAATGAGATAATTAACGCCAAACTTTATTTGTTATTGCACACAAAAGTAACATGGTATTTACCCCAAGTATTGAGACAGACCGGCCTGATCAAACAGTAGACCCTGACCAGGGCATTGCCTGTTTGTCACTCATCCAGCAGGTGTTAGATACATCAACAGATAGTAAAATGGATTGGCACAAATTTTAGAACGAGTATAGTAAGAACTTAAGGTGTCCCAATATCTAATAGAATGAATAAGGCAACTTCACTCATAGAACAGTGAAGATAGCCGCGCGTGGTTGATATTAGCCTTTGCACCAAATACAGACGGAACTTTTATATGTTCCCTTAGAATATGGGCCGTTCGTTTTATTTGATATTGATTTGAATAAATGATATGTTACCGTATTTACTCTAAATAGTCAGGTACGCTAATGCCTTAGCATCTGCGTTCCAAAATTTATGCACGCAGTCTGATCAGATCTTGGTATGCTCGAAGACATCGTTTCACTTGACACTACTTATTTGCATATTTTATCTCTTTCAGAAAACGCTGCAACCATCTTTCCGAAGATGTTGAAACGTTTTACCTTTCAAGCCGTTGCTAATGCCACTGTATCTGTCGACACTTTCTTTACACTAAGGTAAAGTGATAAAACTAATAAACTAATTCCTAATTCCACTGTATTTTTCGATACGTTCTTTTTACTTTGGTAAAGTGCTAAAACCGTTGTATAGAGCAATGCACTTATTGCTGATACAACTGTATCTATTTTGCACTGGGACAAAGTGCTAAAACCGTTGTCATTGCTAATACCACTATACCAGTTCACACTTTCTTTTTTACTGATGTATAGTGCTAAAACCGTTGTATTAAACAATGAACTAATTGCTAATGCCACTATGTATGTCGACACTTCCTTTACACTAAGGTGAAGTGTTACAACCGTTATATAAAACACTGAACTTATTGTAAATGCCATTGTATATGTCGACACTTTCTTTACAGTGAGGTAAAGTGATAAATCGTTGTTAAAACAATGAACTAATTGATAATGCAACTGTCGACAATTTCTTTATACTAAGGTAAAGTGCTATAACAGTTGTATAAAACAACGAACCCATCGTTAATACCACTGTATCTGTCGACACTTTCTTTACACTGGGGTGAAGTACTAAAACAAGAACTAATTGGTCATGCCACTGCATCTGGCGACGCTGTCTTTACACTGAGGTAAAGTGCTAAAACCGTTGTATAAAACAATGAACTAATTGCTTATGCAACTGTATCTGTCGATACTTTTTTTTTACTTAGGTAAAGTGCTAAAACCGTTGCATAAAACAATGCACTCATTATTAGTACCACTGTATCTGTCGACACTTTCTTTACAGAAAAGTAAAATGTTACAACCGTTGTATAAAACAATGAAGTCATTACTAATGCCAATGTACATGTATATGTCAATACCCTTATACTGAGGTAAAAATGCTGAACCGTTGTATAAAACAATGAACTAATTGCTAATGTCACTGTCGACACTTTCTTTACAATAATCTAAAGTGCTACAACCATTGTATAAAACAATGAACTCATTGCTAATGCCACTGTATCTAGCGACACTCTCTTTACACTAAGGTAAAGTGCTAAAACCATTGTATAAAACAATGAACAAATTGATATGTATGTAAAACAATGAATTGCTAATGCCACTATATCTAGCGACACTCTCTTTACACTAAGGTAAAGTGCTAAAACCATTGTATAAAACAATTAACAAATTGATAATGCCACTGTATCTAGCAACACTTTTTTTACACTAAGGTGAAATGCTAAAACTGTTGTATAAAACAATGAACTCTTTGCTGTTGTCACTGTTTCTGGCGAGACTTTGTTTACACTGAGGTAAAGTGCTAAAACTGTTGTATATAACAATGACCTCATTGCTTAAACTACAGTATATGGCGACATTTTCTTTACACTAAGGTAAAGTGCTAAAACCGTTGTATAATCAAGCAGACGATTTACATGAAACGCCAAGTCTTATTTTCTCTGAAGATCAAAAAGAAAATAAACAAATAAAAGTTAATAAATAAAAGAAAGGAAAAAGAGATCATAATTTTGTCTGCTGAAGTTGTAATTGACGCTTTAAGGATCAATTACAACAGGGGATGCTCATGTCCTTACAATCGCCATAGCCGGTCAGACGATTCACATGAAATTCCAAGTCTTATTTTCTGTAAAAAAAGCAAAACGATCAAAATATCGCCTGCTGCAGTTGTGACTAGGCTTTTAAGGATTACCTACAACAGGGTAATGTCCCAAAGTTCAATATAAGAATGACTCTTGTGGATTTCAACGATGTGTGGCGAATCACTCAAAAACTGAATAAAGCCCTCAGGGCTTTATATTAAGTTTGTGAGTGATTCGCCGGATTTAACATCTACGAGTATAAAATCCACAAAAATAATACTTTGTTTCATATAATTCCTACTATATTATCGAAATGTGACAAATGTTGCCAAAATCCCAATTTTTTGAGACGGCAAACGGAAAATTTATCCGACAGATTCCAGGTCTAGACTTTAACAAAGTAGTGCAAGAAATAACGCGAATAGTAGCAAATGTTTTCAGTTTTTATGCAATAATAGCGATCGAACATGGTTTTTGGATGCATTAACATTCGCCAGGTCCCTTGGGAGGTGTTGAAAACCGCGGCCTTCGGCCTCGGTTTTCAACACCTTCCACGGGACCTGGCGAATGTTAATGCATGAAAAACCATGTTTGATCCCTTTATTGTATGCCTGTGGCCACATGAAAAACACTGAGCAGTTTCTTCTTCATTGTCCTATTGAAGTGTAAAACTTTTCCTTCAACCTATCGAATTGCTTGAATTGTGTATAAAGATCAGGAATTGCAGTCATATGGATTATACTGCAGCTATATCACCAAATCATTTCATGTCATTGTAGCGGATTGTTAGTAGCCTATTTGTCCTTAAAAGAAATGAAGAAAAGAAGCGGGGCAAAGAAGTTCAACTGGGGAATGTTTTATTTCCACAGGTTCTGGAGGTAAGTAATATCAGTAGAATAACTTATGAAAGAGCATAGCATGTCTGTAAATTTATGAAAAAAATCTAAAGTTTAAACTCATTTATGCTTAGCGTCCCAGAATGCGGCGTCTGATAAGAGTTAACACTGTTTGCATTGAATACAGGAATTACTGAAAAAAGAAGTAGTAATAAAAACTAACCAGACATCATGTTATTGGAAATAGACCGGTCCAAAAAGTTGTGGTAGAAGAGTCCACTCGTCATAAATGGTTAATTTGAAAACGAATGAAGACAAGAAAACCAACACTGAAAACTACACAGAAATATGTATATGTCAAGATATTAATACGATACTATGTCAGCAAACACGAGAATATCTATTAAGGTGAAAAGATATACCTCAAAGATTCAAAGACAGAGTACAATAAGGTAACCGCATTATGTAAACACGCCTATTCAAATATATAGAAAATTTCACCTCCAAAAAATGAAAAATTTCAGATAAAAAGCTCTGATATTTTTCACATTTCTGCTCAAAACATAGATTGTGGGTACTCGTTAGAACCGCCTCGCTGAGGCGGTTCTAACGAGTACCCACAATCTATGGTTTTGAGCAGAAATAAGGAAAATAATGTATAACCCTGTAAACCCCAGTTTTACTAATTAAAAATGGGGTTTAAGGGGGTCAAAATTATTTAGGTATGTTTTCGTGATGGGCTTGCCTCACTTTTCAAACATCTCAAGGGGGTGGGGTACCCATAAGGAAAATTGTACTGAGATCGAGTACATTCTTTACTTGAAGAGCATCCCAACTTTGGGAAACAAGGCGGATACTTTCAGTTCAGAGTTATCTCTCTTGGAGGTGTATTCACCTTAAATTAGTTTAAAAAATAATATAATTGCGCGGATTTTTTTTCTGTTATGGTTATTTAAACAAACCTAACTTTAAAGATAAAGATAAAAACAAATAAAATGGAGAACCCCAGATTCTCACAAACATCTTCTGTAACTGTTCATGAGAATCAAGGTTTCTCCAATTTATTTATATTTATAGTAATTAGATAGTAATACCCCCAACCCCACCTCACCCCACGAAAAACGAAGATTGTTTTATGAATTTATCACTACTTTAAAAGTTGATAACTGAGCTACTTTTCGTGTCACCGTATCCTGTTTTCTTGAAAACGATTTTCAAATGACAGTTCTAGTTTAAAATAAAATGCTACTGAGACCTCGTTTACGAAGTATTATTCGAGTTATGGTTTAAACGGCGCGTTTGTTAACTAGACTACGTAGTCAAGTCAAGTCAAGGGAGAAAAAAATGTTATCAATTAAAAAGAGTATATGGTAAAAACAAAACAAAACAAAAACAACAACAAAAAAACAAAACAAAACAAAAAACAAAACAAAAAACAACAACAACAACAAAAACAAACAAAAAAAACAACAAAAAAACAAAAACAAAAAAACAAAAACAAACAAACAACGAACAACAACAACAACAACAACAAAAAACAACAAACAAAAAGCAAAAAACAAAAAAACAACAACAAAAAAAACAAACAAACAAAAATAAAAAAAACACTTAAATGATTTTTATGTTAAACTGATAGGATTGACATTTAATTCAATGTGAGTGGACAGTACATAATGGATTTACGACAGTAATAGTTAAGTTCTTTTGTTACAGATTGACACCACCTTATATGCTGTTCCTCATGTTTTATTCATGTCTCATGAGATACTGGTCAGATGGTCCTATGTGGCCACAAGATGGTATGCCAGGGGATTATTGTGATACATGGTGGAAAAATCTACTCTATATTAATAACTTAGTTGAACCGGAAAAACAGGTAAAAATACTCATATTTTTGTGATAAGAAATCAGAAGGAGGGTCTTTTGGAAATGCATTTAAACCAGAAAATACTTCGAGCAACCTTTTTACTGTATAAACATGTCTTCTTTGCTTATTAACCAAACTATTTCTCATTGCCCTTATTATATGGTAATAATTACATGGCATACATAGCTTAAGAGAAGACGGGGTATCACATTTCTCGACAAAACACATCCTGTAGATACTAATTAGAAGCCTCATGAGGCGCTTATAACAAATATCCACGGCATATATTTTATCGAGCAATCACAAGACATTTCAATATTGCGGTGTAAATATTGGCTTATCTGGAGCTATGGATAATACGTTAACATTTTACAAAGGTTTGGAAGTGCAATGGCAGTTTCTGGTATCGATAAATATGCATAATATTTGTCAGAGCATCGTAACATCCATTTGAACGGGCCCCCGTAGCCTAGTGGATAAGAGAGTTGACTCTTGATCCATTAGGTTTCTCACCGCTGTGGTTCGAGCCTGGCTCGGGTCATATGTGGGAAAGCCAAGTTCTGCTTACGAATGGTCAGGTGGTTTTTCTCCGGGTTCTCCGGTTTTCGCCCACCTTCGATGAACGATCGGCTCGATATAAGTGAAATATTCTTGAAAGGGCCGTAAAACCCAAATCACAAACATCCATTTGTATTCATTAAGCCTTTCTACGTACTACAGTTCATGGCATTGCAACAAATGTTTTGGAAATAATATGGAATCACAGAACAGTTTGTTTTTAAATTGTCTTTGGGAACATTGAAACCATTCTGGTATTTTGGAAAACAGATTCTACTTAAGTCGCTGCTAAAGGGCATATGCAGCTCTGTAAACTTCATTGCTTTCATACACAGAGTCTCGGTAATATCGAGTCTCCGATTTTGGTTCCGTTATCTGTTTTTGGTTTCAGCGGGCGACCATCAGATTTTTTTGGTGACCATTCGTAGTATTATGAAACAATCTTATTTCAAACTTAGATGTGTATTTATGAAACAAAAAAATATGTAGACAGTCAGAAAACGCCACAATTCATCACGAAAACACGCCTATATAGTTTTGACCCCCTTAAACCCAACTTTTATAAAGTAAAACTGGGGTTTACAGGGGTAAACATTCATTTTCTTATTTCTGCTCAAAAATATAGATTGTGGGTACTCGTTAGAACCGCCTCGGTGAGGCGGTTCTAGCGAGTACCCACAATCTATGTTTTGAGCAGAAATATGAAAACTATCAGAATATTTTATCTAAAAAGTTTCCTTTTTTGGTTGTAAAATTTTCAATATATTTGAGTACACGTGTTTTCGTAATGACAGTCTACAGCCCTCCAAAAGCATCGGATAAGGGTTGACTGGTTTGTTCAAGTTGACTTTTTAATATGTTATACATAAAATATAATGGCTTGAGCCGTTTTCTCAGATTATGGGTAGGTTTTGCAGTTACAGCGCTGTAGTGATATGATTTCGAAAACATTACAGAACGCTGTCTGCATGTTTCCCAACTGTAACGACTATTGCAATACGGAAACTTCATCTGTTGTGTAAGGGGACTGATGGATTTTCTAGCATTTCAGACAAGGGAGACAACTTGTGTGACATTGTTTGCTTTACTGCATGTCAGACTCCTTCTGAAGAGGAGTCTACCCTCAAAGGAAAGAATTTGCTCCCAATACGAGCGAATTCTTTCCTTTTAGAGAAGACTTCTTGTTAGGAAGGGACAAAACATTTGTGATAGAGTTGCCGCCCATGAAAGTGTATCCATTCCCCTTACTTTTAATAATGTACGTTTTTGTATCCTCATATGAAGGCTTCGTAGCTTTAGCACACTAGCACTTGATCAATGAATTGAAAATTATAATAAAATATAAATCATACCTGAACAAATATTTCCTTTTATCTAATTATAGCAGGAAGCAAAGTGAGCAGGTTTATAGAGGATACCCACGATGCTGGAGTTAGAGTTAGAAGAAAATTGATCCACATCGGAAATTCCGCCGCCTTAAAACTAAACCCACTATGATCTACTGGGGAGGGGGAGGATATCGGAAATCAGAGAAAATGTTACTGTTAGTGGAGAACCCGACCACTGGCGAAGTAATTAGGGCAAAGCTTTCCAAAAAGTGTTTGGGAATGAGTCTGGACATTTGCTTCTAACATATGATATAGTGTCCTTTTTCATGCTTTGACACAATTAATCTATTTTCGATCTTGATTACTTTCAGTGTATGGGTTGGAGTTGGTATCTTGCTAATGACATGCAATTTTATGTTTTGAGTCCACTTATGCTCATACCACTTTACTAGTAAGTATGTTTTGTGTCAGTCGTAGACGAATACTTTCCGATTTGACCCTTAAAGCGATAATCACAACTACAACAGACGTTAGTTTGGCCTTACCAAAACATGACTATTCAAATATACTGAAAATTTTACCACCAAAAAATGAAAATTTACAGATAAAAAATTCTGATATTTTTTTATGTTTCTGATCAAAACATAGATTGTGTGAACTCGTTAGAACCGCCTTGACGAGGCGGTTCTAACGAGTATCCACAGTCTACGTTTTGCGCAGAAATAAGAAAAATAATGTATATCCCTGTAAACCCCAGTTTTACTATATAAAAGTGGGGTTTAAGGGGGTCAAAATTATATAGGCATGTTTTCGTGATGGAATATTCTTTAAGCATTTTACAGAGAAATTACGGTTTAACATTTCGTCTGTATCGGTAGCAAAGCAGACGATTCAAAGGCGTGTCGAGTCTTATTTTCTCTGAAAATTACCAAAAATTAATTTTCGAATGTAGTCTGCTTACCGCTTTATGAGTTAAAATACCTATTGATTATATTATATCTGTTTCTGTTTTATCTATTCACTCTTTTCACTCGTTTCGGTTTATACAGACAGACAGATAGACAGAGAGAGAGAGAGAGAGAGAGAGAGAGAGAGAGAGAGAGAGAGAGAGAGAGAGAGAGAGAGATTATCATACGAAAATCTCTTCTTTCACAAAAGTATTATTAGCCAAATAAACTCCAATTAGAAAACTTCCAACTATAGTCCTTTTTAATTGTTTACGAATATTAGCTCCGGCCTACAGAGACAGATCGTCAGAGTAACATACGAATTTGTCTGGCCCTAAAGTGTTTAAGTGTTTAAGTAACTGTTTGCCGATTCAAATCAAACTCGGATATATGCAGATTTAATCTGTAACGCAACACTGCAGATTTTTTAGTATATATATATATATATATATATATATATATATATATATATATATATATATATATATATATATATATATATATATATATATATATATATATATATATATAAAGTCTGATTGTCTCAGACTTTAATATATTTAATAAAATCTTACAGCCACTTCAGTTGTTTTCAAACAGGTTTTCATGAATACAGAGAATCGACGTAACGTGCTTTTAAATCTGTCCTTGCATACTTCAACAGCACGGATTCTAAGCTTCTGTTTAATTTTGGTGCTGCATTACATTTATTAATTGATCTGTCACTGCATATAACACACCTATAAACTTTTAAAAGAAAATAGAGAAATTTCAAAGTTACAGAAAATGCAGTACGAAAAGGAGATTGAGGTACAAGTTATAAGAAACTAACTGCACTCAGTCTTCCATCACTTAGTAGAGAAGGAACTACTCTTTTTCTATCTAATTGCAAACATGCAAACATGAAAACAAAAATAATGATAATAATAATAAAACACACACACACACACACACACACACACACACACACACACACACACACACACACACACACACACACACACACACACACACAACAAAAAAAAAACAAAAAAAAAAAACAAAACAAAATAAAACAACAACAAAAAAAAAAAACAAATAAAAAACAAAACGCACGCGAGCACACACACACACACACACACACACACACACACACACACACACACACACACACACACACACAGAGAAAAATAATGCAAACTTTAGCATGAGTTAATGCAAAACCATTTGTCGTGACTACATATGCAGAAAAAAAATGATTCTAGTCATTGGTTTTAAACAATTCAAATCTATATTTTCATTTTTTGCCAGTAAGAATTACTGCTAAATATGCATATATCGATAGGATAGGTAGTTTGTATGCAGATTTTCAACAAATACCATTTGTTCAAAATTTCTGAAATTTTCACAGTATTATTTAAAATCAGTGAAAAAAGCAGAATATATTTTAATAAAAGAAATCCAAAAATCCAGTTTACTATAGAAATTTTATAGGTCACATCCATATTTGGTCATACAATGTATTTTACGGTAGGTATTTGAAAACAAAACATATGAACAGAAACGATAAATGGTTTCTGATCAGATATTGTCAATTACAAACCATTTTTTATTAGGAATAAAAGGCCGAATAAAATACATCTTTCCGAAAGCACAGTATGTATGAAGTGTTTTATTTAAGCATACCACTCTATCAGCCAATTCAAATTAATGATTGTTTTTTTTTTTACTTTTCCAACAAAATAGCTTTTGGCACTTTGTGCAAATTATATCTTGATAGTTTGCTTGAACTGCCAAATCCTATTTTATGGGAAAATAAGACTATTACTAATTGTCGTCTGCTGAAATTACCCAGCGTGCTCAGCGTTACGTATGCCACGTTTATATGGAAACACGCATACCGTATCTTCATACAGCTCAGCTCTTTAAAATCTGTCTAAAACATTTAACTCTTTCCCCGCTAGTGACATTGTTTATCGTCTGCTGATAACCTTTGCAAACAGTTTGGACCTAGTTCAAGCGCCACAAAACGTCGGGCTTGATCTGGATCCAAGCAGTTTGAGACTCTGATGGTATTCGTGAAAGATATTTTGAAAAAAAAAATGTATTAAAAAATCCACGGACGACAAAAACCATGCAAAATTACACAGCATGCAAAAAGTTAAGGTCTATTTTAATCGCTGTTGGTGTGTCTTAAACTGTAGGAAAATGCAAAAGAGTATAGGCTCAATAGCCAGCCTGTGTGCTCAGCTTACATCTTTGCATGCTGGTTGTCCAAATACTTTGGATAAATATGGTATGTAATCTTCTTACAGCTCTCCATTGCTGGGCTCTTTATCATGTGTAGCCTTACTGTTAATCAATTTCATCTCTACGGGCGTAATATCAACTCGAGATGAACTTGGTCCTAGCATTCTCGCTCAAAAGTAAGTTTTACCTTTTGTAGTTTTAACATAAATTCCCACATATATACATGTATTTTTCAGTATTTTATTTAAACCATGTAATAATGTAATACTGCTTACAAATACGTACAATTGATTTTCTTATTTTTATTTGTCTTGCATCGCCTGTAACATTTTATCACCATATGTGCTGCACCAAGCGAAAAGAAGTCTTCGAACATGCACATATTCAGATTCATCCCGCGCATGCGCAAAGTCTCATTCGGGCATTTACTCTCCATCGATATATTTTATAATGTCCAATAATTTCAATAGCGCACACTGAAGGCCCTAATCAGACTGCGCGGATGCCCGAAGACACGTTTTTGCCTGGCGCGGTCAATGTGCATATGGCGACATCAGCAAACAGCATGTGAAACGAGATAATATAAACAATAAAATTTCTTTTTTAGACATTGTATTTGTCCCGTTTTACAATGCTTAATCAGAAATTTGCATAATATATTAATGTTACTGTGTGTCATTGGTCAACATGTTATACATTTTAATTACGAAAGATTGAAATGTGGCTTTAAGTAAGAGATGCATATCTTATCAGTATGTGTGCTGATGACACGAGATTCAGAAGCTGCGTGTTGTCATCCAAGTACAGAACCTGCAAAATGAGTGCATATTCATGAGTGCATATTCATCAGGCAAATTGTTTGGTTTTCTTTTATAAAGGTCCTGGATATTATTAAAACGATTTCCCGCTATTTTGCAAGGGAGACTTTTATTTGACTTTCTTTTCGGTGATCCTGCAAATTATTTCCCTTCGGAAAAGGGGTCTACTCTAAATGAAAATAATTTTATTCAAATCTATAGACAATTTCACCTCTGAAAACTGAAAATTTCAGATAAAAATTCGATATTTTCCATACTACTGCTGAAAAACATAGATTATGGGTACTCGTTATAACCGCCTCGCCGAGGCGGTTCTAACGAGTACTCACAATCTATGTTTTTGAGCAGAAATAAGTAAAAATAATGTATACCCCTGCGAACCCCAGTTTTACTATATAAAAGTGGTGTTTGAGGGGTTTAAATTGTATAGGTATGTTTTCGTGATGTTTGCTCCCAAAGCTTGACTAACTTTAAGGGGAACAAACACATTTTTAAGGAGGCATGGCTTTCAAAACAGTTTTGTCTTCCATCTGAAAAAGGGTTTACTCGAAAGGAAAAGAATCTGCTCTTCTTAGGGACAAATAAATTTGCATTTTAGATCCTTTTTCAAAATGACTTGCAGGGAGACAAACGGAAATTAGCGGAAATGGTAAACCAATATCAAGCGTGTGGACCCCTCTTAAATTTAAGTATTTGTCATCTCGGTCTATGTCAAACAAACACCTCTATACAGAATTATTCGAGCCATGTTGACGTAGCTGGACAAAGGCTGGTAACCAAATTCATTAACTTTTATAATCTTCCATTCGAATTGTAGTGCAAACGAGAACATGGCGGATGTTTATATAAAGCCTTGGTGTCGTATAGGACCTTATGTGATAGGATTCTTTGCTGGATACGTTTTGTATAAAACAGACTGTCGACTAAGAATACCAAAGGTAATTCTTTAGGGGCATTCTTAGAAGAAGACTGAGAATTTTACGGTTTCTGCGTTCCCATTCTGTTTTTCACTTTTGTCCGTCATCAAAGGGACTGGTGTCAAGTGCCGTGTAGTGCCGTAAAACGTTTCCCCGTCCTTCAACATAGTGTAGAGTATATTTTTATTTCCTTTGGGATCATTGAGCCTGTTCTGTTACTCGAATTGAATACCGCTAGAGCCGGCGCTAGGGCCGCATACAGCCTCACCGACTGCATTGCTACATATGGAGAGACCATTACGAAAATATGCCTATTCAAATATACTGAAAATTTTACCACCAAAAAATGAAAAATTTTAGATAGAAAAATTTTAATATTCTTTATATTTCTACTCAAAACATAGATTGTGGGTACTCGTTAGAACCGCCTCAGCGAGGCGGTTCTAACGAGTACCAACAATCTATTTATTTGAGCAGATAGAAGAAAAATAATGTATACCCCTGTAAACCCCAGTTTTACTATATAAAAGTGGCGTTTAAGGGGGTCAAAACTATGTAGGCATGTTTTCGTGATGTTAATAAAACCGAGTCTCCAATTTGCGTTCTTTTGTATGTTGTTTTTCCCAAAGCTAACGTTTTAGGTTTTTTGCTTCTAAAATAAAATATGGGGCCACAGTCACTAACACAGTTCTGCAATGGAACGGGGTAAAGGTTCAGTGTCATGAAATGGCCAGTTTTGCTCTGAAAATCATTTAGTATAGGTTCAAAGATATCTTAGTAATGCACAAAAACACCAGTCAGTACATTACTTTCATACTAACACAATTTTATAATATTTCAGTCAGTTGTATGTAGTAAAATACATTGTATTGTTAAATTATTTATTTAATGCTCAGCATGCTGGGGAAGAAAATCGACAGACGGTTTGACATATTGTCCTTATGGTTCTAAGAAAAACTGGATTTTAACATATTATGCAAATTTTCTCCTTAGGAAACAATTTGCATAAAGTATTAAATCCTATTGTCACCGGTAGAGGTTTGAATAATTTTATTGCATTGTAGATCCTGAATATTCTCGGATGGGCGGTAGCAACGGCAATAGCTTTACTAGTATTGTATGGTCTTTATGATTCAACAGGCTTTCCAACACTCAGTGTTGGAGTGTCCGCCTTTTACAATGCCACGAACCGGTCTGCATGGGGATTAGCTGTCTCCTGGGTCGTTGTAGCTTGTGCTACTGGAAATGGAGGTATACACTGCTTTTTATTTTGCAGGGTTATTTTTTTAACCTTAAAATCCTTCGTTTTGTCTGTTAAATAATACAATGGGATTTAAATAGCTAAAGCAAAAGCACACAAACTGCCATCTATCTCTGTTTAAACGTGATTAATTGGAATGAAGTCGGTGACATTGTAAGTTGTCAATGGGTGCTTATGGGTGCATTAGGGTGTTTACATGCGCAACAATTTAAACATTTCGCGTAACCTCATCTAAGTTACATAGGCAGATAGTCTCCGAGTGAAGTCACACAGGCGTCCATGAAAAATACCATTGTAATATAGTCATTGACTGAGTAAAACACTATTGGCATGCCAATCCAACACTGTAGTTTCCGGAAGCATGGTCTTCAAAAAACATTGCAACCAATCGGTTGCCATGTTTACTTTTATGAAGCCTGTACTTCCGTAGTAATTGGTTGGCATGTTTACTTACGTGAATCCTGTGTTTCCATGTTTATTTTTGTGAAGCCCGTGTTTCTAGAGCAACTGGTTGTTATATTTATTTTGTGACGTCTGTGCTTCCGGAGCAGTTTACTGTTGATAAGCTTACCAAAACCTTTTCGTTGTTGCCATGTTAACCCGTGCTGCCGGAACAATTGATTGCCATGTTTATTTTTTGTGAAGCCCGTGCTTCCGGAACAATTGTTTTGCCGTGTTAACTAATGAGAGGGTCGTATTTCTAGAGCAATTTGTTGCCTTGTTCATTTTTGAGAAGCCCGTGCTTTCAGAGCAATTGGCTACCATGTTTACTGTTAGAAAATTGTGCTTTCGGAGCAACGAAGAACATTATTGAGGTATGAAGATTTCAAATTTGCTATAATGGATACCGCTGTGTGAATATTTAATAGGACTACATAATGGCATTCTTTTTTACTTAACACGAATATAAACAATGAAGCCCGTTGATATATGTCCCAGTTAAATATTTAAGTGATTTTCTCCGATTTTTTATTTGTTCTTACCAGAAGCGTTTATGTAGGATTAGTCAAACTATTCAAGACAGCATATTCTTTATCAGGGCCCAGTTGTTCAAAGCTAACGATGTTGTTAGTTAACGATTCGTTAAAAACATCGAGTAAAGCTACTCACATTTTTTCAGCAAAAAATTTCAGAATATTGTATATTGAATCTGCTAAAACAGTTAACGAAATAACCCTTAGCGAGCTTGTTAAGCTAGCGACGCTTTGAACAACTGGGTCCAGATTGCCATACCCTTTAAGAGATATGATACACTTGGTAGAGAGCATCACTTTTACGAGGGTGACAACTTTTGTGACTTCTTGTTTGCTTTCCTCAACACCGAGTCCCTCCTGAACCTAGATCTACTCTAAAAGGAAGAATTTGCTCCCCCAAAAGCAAATTCATTTCTTTCAGAGTAAACACCTTTAAAGAAGGGAGGTAAAAGAATTTCGACAGAGTTGCATCAAGTGGAAGTGTTTTCATTACTCTTAAATGAAGCGTGCCAAAAACGTGGAATAGGAGCATATTCAAATATCAGTTGTGTTCTCTAAATCACCAGATTGACGGAATGTGCACTCATTATAGCCGACTCTGCGTGTCAGTTGTCATGTGCATAACAGCAAGATGTTTTGATTGAAGAAAATGAACATAATGATATAAGCGTGTTATCACATGACCGTCAAGTTATTCAGTGAAATAACCCATGTCATAAAAATCATATAACCACACGTGTTATAACACCTGCAAGGCTTCCCATTGGTTAGCCTAATAACCCTCATTAATATTCGTATTACACCGCTTATTGATAGCAACCAAGATGGTGTCCGCATTCGCCGCTACAACTTTTACATTTGGAACAGATTCTGCCTTCAATTTTGAGATGATTTTGAGAAGAACGATAAATGTCAGACCGACGGAGGGGGAAGACACAAAACAATCACACTGTGAATAACACGGCTACCAGAAATATTCATGGTGGTTAAAATTCGATGTTTTCCGGCAACATATTTGTAGGCACTCTCAACATCGATATCGTCATACCGTCAATGAAAGAAAAAAAAAAAAAAAAAAAAATAAAAAAAAAAAATTACCTCCTCCAAAAAAGCATTGGAGGATGACATGACTCAGACAGTCAATAAATGTGTCAAATCAAAATCCAAACTATAGTTAAAACGTTTAATAGTCTTGAAATCTGTCGTTTACTTGAGTGCGTCAACCACCGTATAAAACTGTATTATCAAGGTCAATGACCTTTAAATACATGTATGACAGCTGAGTGTGGGGGATTTCCCCACTGATTCTCAGTGACGTATTGGCTCGCTGAATGACGTTGTTCAATGGAATATTTAGTTTTGAATTGATTTATTCAAATGAAATGTTTATTAGCTCAAATAAAATTCATCATTATTTCCTTCAGTTTAACGAAGTAATAAATGGCATATTTATCTTGTTTCTAGTTATTTTCGGTACTTATCAAATAATATGCGAACTATTTTTGTTGCGTAGTACTATTGACTCCTTGGTAGTGAGTTGTTCCGCTTAGCTATGGAAAGCCGTTATCTTTAAAAATATATTTTGTGCACTTTTTGTCATCGGAAGGGCCATGTGATAAACAGAATCTTACATTCGTGGTCATTTAATATGAAATTTATGAAACTCGTTGGGTAATTTCGGTATTTTGCTCGCTAAAGCTCGCAAAATACCAAAATTACCCAAACTCGTTTCATAAATTTCATATTAAATGACCACGAATGTAAGATCCTCTATTTATCTTAAGTGTTATTTTCAAATATAGTTGAAGACCTGTCAAAACTTTACATGTATAATTTTGCAAATGAATTAAAATTTGTGTTAATACGTTGAAATATGTAATTATAATAGCAATACACATATCAACATGCAAACAAAATATTATCAACCCTCTTTATGTCGACAATCGATACAAAGAGTTATAATTTTAATTTGACTGGCACGAAACCTTCGCTCAAGAAGTGACCGTTAAGCAGTTATTATGCAAGAACGTTGTATGTAACACCTCAAGAAACGTGTGTTTGATAATTTGTAATAAGTGACTCATTGATGCGATTGTAACTTATATGTTCATCGTATCATCGTATGTCCAGTTAGGAAATAAGAATGAAATAAGGCTTTTATATCAGATCATTCTGCTCAATAAGTTTCTTTACAGTAGATGTGTTTCCATGCGTTTCCATGAGGCCTCATGGAAGATTAGTTGTTGCTAAATGTGTCACCCTCTTGAAATAAAGTCTGTCATTATTATTATTATTACAACAGCAATTTCATTTAATGGCAACATTCTTGGAAACACATGCTGTCATTGTAACGAGGATTCACGGTAGCAAAGAAGACATGCATGAAGGGCTAAAATCTTAGAAGATAGTACCAGATCAGGAGGCAAATGGTGATAACTTAGGGATTTCTTTTCAATCTTCTATAAAATAACGGTATGTTGAGTGTTCTCATTAGAATCGCCTCGATGAGGAGATGCTTATACCTACACGCAACAAACATTTTCATATAATTTATGAAAATTTCTCTGAAATATCCCTAATCATTTGTTTTCTTGAGCTATTGGAATATTTTCCTGGGGACTTAAAACCGAGTTTGAATTAGCCACGGTAAACGAGCCATCGGTGTTCGAGTCACTGGAATTTTATATTTGTTTTTATTTTGTTGTAAGCAGAACCCCTATATTTTTTTTAGGTTTTGTGAACACGCTATTATCCTGGAAAGCTATTATTCCTTTGTCACGGTTGACTTACTGTGCTTATTTGGTCCACCTTGTTGTCATGGATACATACTTTTTAAGTAAACGGTCACTGACGTATCTTTCGGATCTGGAAGAAGTAAGTACAGTTTGATATGAATGGATACACCTGAAAGATTTGTTGCCATTTGCAAAATAGAGGTGATTTTGGCAGCCCTGAGTATCTCAAGTATCTGATATTTTAACCCTAGTCCTGCTGAACCCAGATATACACTGTCTTTACAAACAGTGTAGATCCAGATCAGTTGGCGTCTGAAGGTCAACTGATCTGGATCTGCACTGCTTGCTATTAAGTATGAGAAGTTGTATCAACAACCTGGATCAAGTAATTTGATTAGCTGAAAACTCGAAGTAGGCGTGGCAATTTATTCAGCGTGACAAGGGTTAAAGGGGAATAGATACCCTTTCAGGGGAGACGTCTTTGTAAGATTATCTTTACGTTCTTTCTTACACGAAATCTACTATTTGATTATGATGCTTATTATGCATTCTGATGTAATCATAATTATTAGTTCTCAAAGTATTTAGTGTAAAAAGCGGTTATGGGGTTCATCCTCCAAGAATATCCTACTTGTTATTTGTCATAGCATTACATTTCTGTCTACTGCTACTGTGTTACATTACTATAGAGTTTCATTGCAGCATTTGTATTTAAAACGAGCAGCCATGTATTTTGAATTGTGACCATTATAATAATGATGTAATATTCATAGTTTGATAGACTAGAAACTTATAGTTTACGTCTGAATAAAATTTCTGTTCTGTTCTGTTCTGTATCTGTATCTACTTTAAAAAGTCTGTGCCTGAGGAATAATGAAAAACTGCACCTCATGCCCTATAGCAGCTCAGAACGGAATTCTATTTTTACATTTTGTGTGTGAACCCACTAGTCCCAAAGTACTAGAAAACTCAATAGTAACAAGTTAAGTACGGGGCGATTTTGTACGGTTTCCACACAAACACTTTACGACAGCTGATGTAAGCACATTCTCTACCGAAATTAAAAAAAAAAAAGAAAAGAAAATCGCGAACAGCGGAGACATCAACCGGATTACGTATTAGCAAACTAGTATGGAAGACATGCCATCGCGTGAATTCTCTCATTATGGCGATGAGCTGAAATGATGCTTCAGTTCTGAATAAATTAATTATGTCTTTGTTTAGTTGAGTTGAAGACCTGATAAGTAATTTTGAAAACTTTCAGGTTTATTAGCCTGCCCGATCTTTTGTGTGGTGCCTCTCATAGCGCGAGAACATTAGAGATGTTCCAAAGTTGAAAGCTTAAGCTTTAATTTGCTAACAATAAATAAAGTAGGCAATACTTTTTTTTAAATTCTTCACTTTTTTACAGAAGAGAAGACAGACTGGACAATTTATTCAAATTGCCTGGGAAGGAGACTATTTGAATGAAACTTCAAGCCTTATTTTCTATGAAAGATAATAATATCAATGTTATTTGATAATCTGGTCTATAGCAGCATGATTATTCAAATACATTGAAAATTTCACCTCCAAAAACTGAAACTTTTCAAATAAAAAAATCTGATATTTTTCATATTTCTACCCAAAACATAGATTGTGGGTTCTGGTTAGAACCGCTTCGCCGAGGCGGTTCTAAAGAGTATGCACAATATATGTTTTTAAGCAGAAATATGCAAAATAATGTATACCCCTGTAAACCCCAGTTTTACCGTATAATAGTAGGGTTTAAGGGGCTCAAAATTATATAGGTATGTTTTCGTGATGGGGTGCTAAATCTTAAAATGTACATGTAACCGAACACGTAATGAGATGCATATACCTCTCGAGCACCAGATCTCACCTCTAGTACAAGGTCCCATGTCTGGTAATATAAATCAGTAGCATTTGTCTACTTCTGTCAATCAGGGAATGTGATTTACAGCCAAGTTGATAATTTAAGGTGATTAAATTTACTTCCTTTGCTTTCGTGTACACCAATCCCCCGTCTAAAAATGAGTCTACTCACAAAGGAAAGAATTTGCTCCCCGTGGGAGCAAATTCTTTCCTTTTAGAGTAGACCAATTTACAGATGTAAGCAAAAACATTTGTTCCGAGTTGTCTCCCCTAAAAGTGTATCATTACACTATCATTGCTATTTCTAAACCCGTCGTACATTAGGAATGTCGCAGACTCAGGTCGGATTGTGCACTCATTGACTTTTAATTTGGTTTGGTTTAATAACACATGTTTCAAACACACTCTTTATCATTAAACGTGAGTCACTCCGTATAGTAAGCGACCTTACGTATCACAGATACGAAGATCAAACTGTAGATGTCTACGCTGTTCGCTAACATAACGTATGTACCTCAAATATTCTGTGAGCGAACAGTAAAGAACCTGATCAGACTGCGCGGGTCTGGGTCTACGGTGTTCGCATATATGATAAGGTCAATTATGAGCCGGTTAGCTTACTTCCAGCCTATATTGAAGAAACATTGCTTTATAGACTGCACATGAAGAGGCTTAATAAAACCGAGTTTCCAAATTTCTGTCTTTTTTGTGTTTCTAATTTGTGTATATCAATTTTTTATGATTGTCCGAAAAAACGATTTTAGTATGTGGACCTCAGACTCATTGCAAAGGCAACCTCATTACGAAAACACGCCTATTCAAATATATTGAAAATTTTACAACCCAAAACGGGAAAATTTCCAGATAAAAAATTCTGATATTTTTCATATTTCTGCTCAAAACATAAATTGTGGGTACTCGTTAGAACCGCCTCGTCGAGGCGGTTCTAACGAGTACCCACAATCTATGTTTTGAGCAGAAATAAGAAAAATAATGTATACCCCTGTAAACCCCAGTTTTACTATATAAAAGTGGGGTTTCAGGGGGGTCAAAATTATATAGGTATGTTTTCGTGATGTTTTATATTTTTGATGTTCCCATGACAGTAACTCCTTGGTAATTTAGATGTTTGTTTACTACTTTTCAGGTCTTTATGTTCTGTGGATTCCTGGTTATGTCGTACGCTGTTGCTTTCATTGTATCGCTGACCTTCGAATCACCAATGATGGGTCTAGAAAAGGCGTTACTGGGCAGAGGAAAGAACAGTTAACAATACCTGAAACAAAAACAATGAATTTAAAAAGACATACACAGCTATTTGCCTAAACGTCATTTTATTGCCTTATTTTATACTCATATTTGTACATGACAAAACAGCCAAGGGCAACAAGTTGGAATTATTATGATTTCTCAGAACTAATAAAAGGATAAATTACTCTGAACGATATTCATTGAAGTAGCAGTAGTACAGTTGGTAAAGCTCAAGTTTGGTAAGCTTAAAACTTCTAAGCGGACTGAACAAATACGTTTTCGCCATATGGAAGCTGAGGGTGAGTGTTGGGATCCCGTCCAGCTAGCTAAGGCCGCCCCCTCCACCTCCAGTAGTTTATTACTGACCGTTCTAAGGCGGTACTTTCATTCTGGGCCTGGTTGTTCAAAGCTAACGACATCATTAGTTAACGATTCGTTAAAATTTACATCGAGTGATACGCAAATATTCTGAAATTTTTTGCTGAAAAAATGTGAGTAGCTTTTGCAGTGCAAAAGCTACTCACATTTTTCAGCAAAAATTTCAGAATATTGTATATTGAATCTGCTAAAACAGTTAATGAAATGACCCTTAACGAGATCGTTAAGCTAACGACGCTTTGAACAACTGGGCCCTGGTACTTTTGTTAAATGTTTTGTAGTGTTTCATAAACAAATGTTTTTCTTTTAACAATTATAGTAGTATAGGGTGGCACATGTAAATTAAAGATATATTCAGTTTGAGTAACAGAATTGCCACCTTTTTAGGAAAAGGCTGTCAACTCTGCTTGTCATCTTTTTTATGTTTCATTGTATTCGTCTGTCTTTCCCTTTGATGCCGATAACTTGATGTAGATCTGATTGTATCAGTTCTGAGCTCACGTATTTACTGGTTGTCGCGAGTTCAAAATGCAGCCGAGGCGTACCAAATATTTTGTAAATGCCTATCCTAAAAATGGAGGCAAATATTTACCTTTGAAAGTAGATATCTTTTTAGAAGGGGGCTGGTGTGTCATTACTCAAATAGACAGTCTCAAAAATTGCCTCTTTTGTAAAATGACGAAAAATCTACTAACGGTGTCCGGTTCCCTTAAACAGTTCTATCAGATCAAGTCATTTGATTTAACAGTGTAACCATATTTTCTTTCAGTAGTTTTATTATCTGTTAAAATTTTGCATATAAAACAAAGAAAACGTTCTTGTTTTTCTGTATTTCGAAATTGCCTGAAATCCAAAATGGAAGCAGGGCAAAAGCAACGAATTAAGATGTGTTACTGGAGAAAAGGACCTGCCAAATGAGACAAATGACAACCCTATCAGTTTTCACAGACTTACCAGAACACTCTTTAATCATCAACTTTTGTTTCTTACTTTATCTATTAATTCTGTAACTTAACGCCTTATGAGACCGCGCAAATGTCAACTGTACATGTTGATATAGGTCTTTTAACCTCGTATATGGCATAATGACCCTTTTCTACACTATAATAAAGGACGGTGATATTGTTCGTAGCCGCCACACGCACTAACACAAGCTTTAGTCAAGTTAAATTGATTCTTAAAAGAGTGACTCTTAACACCAATGAACACACATAGAGAACTAAAATATCTGGTCATCACATACCTGTATAATTTTGACCCTCTGAAACCCCACTTTTATATAGTAAAACTGGGGTTTACAGGGGTATACATTATTTTTCTTATTTCTGTTCAAAAACATATACTATGGGTACTCGTTAGAACCGCCTCGACGACGTGGTTCTAACGAGTACCCACAATCTATGTTTTGAGCAGAAATTTAAAAAATGTCAAATTTTTTATCTAAAAACTTTCAGTTTTTGGAGGTGAAATTTTATATATTGAATAGGTGTGTTTTTAGTAATGTTTCATCTTTTTCAGTTTAATTAGGCCTCATCATATAAATTTTCAAAGCGTTTTGGAATGGCATTACGAAAACACGCCTATTCAAATATATAGAAACTTTTACCACCCAAAAATGAAATTTTTCAGATAAAAAAATCTGATATTTCTTATATTTCTGCTCAAAACATAGATTGTGGGTACTCGAAGAGGCGGTTCTAACGAGTACCCACACTCTATGTTTTTAGCAAATAAGAAAAATAATGTATACGCCTGTAAACCTCAGTTTCACTATATAAAAGTGGGGTTTAAGGGGGTCAAAATTATATAGGTTATATAAAATTATATAGTGATGGGATTCGACGATCACAGAAGAGCAGATAATATAAACTATAGTGAAGTACGGGAAGAGGATTTACGACCGCCACACGCACTCACACCACCTGTAGTGAGCGTAGATAAATTCTAAAAGGAATATTATCCTTGAGACCAATGATCACACAAACACGGTACTGAAAATATCCATGTTTTTTTTTTTTTTTTTTTTTTTTTTTGAGCCATACTAGCCAGTTTGACAAATCAGGCCTCTTTAGTGACTCTCAAATAAATTTTCGAAATTTCCTGAATGAACTCATTGATACAAAAGACAAGAAAACATAAACTTCATTATATAAAGTTCGGGATGAGGTTTTACGGCCGCCACACGACACTTACACCAGCTGTAGTGAAAGTAAATAGACTCTAAAACAAATGCCCTTTAAACTTGTTTTTAGTTTATCTTCCCTATCGATTTGCATAATTTATAACCCTTTTACAAGAAAGCAGAAAAAAACAACAACAAAAAAAACGAAACAAAAAAAAACAAAACAACAACATCAAAACACCCGTGTAGTGTGCGTATTTCAACCCTTTACCTAAAAAGACTCCAAAGATTCTGAATCGAAGCAATTACAAAGAAATTGTGATACGGTTTTAGAGAAATACATCAAAATTTTGTCTAGAAAAAATAGTTGAATCCTTTTAAGTTTTCTAAGATCCTTATAGTCAAGTTTGCAGAAATAAGCAACAACTGTTTTAGAGCTGTCAATGTTAATTTTTTCATAACTACAGACTGGAATCTGGACTCAAACAAGGCCAGCCTACTAAAACAATTCCCCTATTTCCAAGACTATTTAATATCAGATCAGAAAAACGTCTTTTGCTTATTTTCTAGAAAAAAGTAATTAAACATAACCACCCTCCAGTGACCCAGTCAGCATCCTACATAAATCTTTTGCGGGCCGTTATCGGCCCGTCAGTGTAGCTGACGGGCCGATAACGGCCCGCTATATATTTATAAAGAGTGCTAGCTGGGAAGTCAAAAGCTGAGAACCGCTATGTTGTGATACAATGATAAACAACTATTTACACCTCGGTCCAAACCCATCTATTCATTCCAACAGCATCAAGGCCGTAAAATGTTGTGGCGATTCTGTGGTAATTATGGACGAAGAGTAGCTGATAAAATAGAACAGGGAATTACTTATCACCTAGGATAGCTTTATCGCCATCTAATAGCAGTGTTGGTAAGCAAAACAAAATTAGCAACTACCGTTAAAAAGGATTTTTTTTTTTTCAAATAAAAGCATATTATTAAAGATAGAAATCTGTTGGTGTTTATGTAACTTGCATTTTAATGAGGAACACAATTCCGCAGACATGCAAAAAAAAAAAAAAAAAAAAAAAAAAAAAAAAGAAAAAAAAAAAGAATTTTAAAAGTATTATTTTAACCCATGATGTATCCTAAAGCGGAAATTGATATTCTGAGATACTATACAGGGCTTTCTTTCTTTGTGCGTCGATGGTTTAAATGTAGTGTTTTTTTTTTTCATAATTTGTTCATCTCTCCTTCTTTTGGTGCCTTGGGAGGCTGTAATTCGTGATTGTGGCATTTCCTGGTCACCTTCACTTCAATGACCATAACGAAAAGAGAGTGGGTGGTCGGATGGTGCGAAGTGTCTTACCTCACCGGGGCCTCCAATTCATATTGGCTTACAGTTGGGTAAGGCCTGCTATCCTTGAAGCAGGTAAGGTTAGAGGGGGAATGTTTTTATTTCTTCTGTTTCTTCAATTTCATTCCTGTTCCTCCTTCTTCCCTGTTCCTCTCTTTCATCTCTCCTACTATCTCTTCTCTCTCTTTTCTCCCTTTCTCTGGGAGACGTCAAAAATGATCCACAAGGGTTGACGTGTCGTTAAACCTCAACACAATCAATAACGAAAAGAGAAATGCCAACTGCACTAGGATGAAGTAAGTGGGAACGTTTTACGGCCGCCTCACGACACTAAACACTAATGCCTGTTGTCCCAAAAAGTGAACCTTCGCAAACAATATAAGCCAAGAGCAGACACCACTGAATGCCGTGGTGCCTGATCAGACAATACACTCAATCTGGTCTTCATATCATAAGCAGTTCTCTGTTTTAGAAATCATCAGTCAGTTTCTATATTACACCCATTTAATGGAAAATAGGTCATTGAGACTTGGTTGATAGAGGTGTTCATTGCTGATGAACTGACAATTGGATACATGAAGTTTAGCCCACACGTAAAATGTATATTTTCTAGCCATATCGCCAGATGTACGAGGTTTTAAGCAAAACATTGATATTTGTCTTATCTCCACAAAAATATATGTTGTTGGTACTCATTAGAAACGCCTCCTCGAGGCGCTTCTTATGATTACCAACAACATATATTATAATGAAGCTCTTCTAATAAATACCCGCAATGTATTATTTTGATAAATAAAAAGAATCATCTTGATACCAATCTTATCTGGAGCTATGCAGGCCAGTTCATTTTAACAATACACGGAAACTGTGGAAGAATTTAATAATTAGGACTTTAAGTAGTTTCAAAAATGGTTGCTAGAAGTAATAAACAAATTAAAAAAAAAAAAAAAAATCTGGTTTAAATTTGGAAAATTCTTATAAAAAAAAACAAAACAAACAAAAACCTTAATAATGTAAACACCAGTATTCCCACTTTTTCACAATATATTATGGGGAGAAAAACATTACATAGACTTTGGCATTTTCTTGGAATTTTGTTATCGTAATGCATGTGCATGTGCAGACTGATTTCATACTGCTATGTGATCTAAATCTGTATATTTCATATAAGCAATAAAAAGTACTGTGCTTGTCCGGGTTCATTAGCTGTGTCGTGATGTACCAGTTTGTAACTCCTAACGTGAGTATAATTACTCATACGATAAAACAGTCGGTATTTTGACATCTTAGCAATGACTATATTTAGATAATTTTGTTATCTGCCTTTCACATTTTCCTTGCGTAATAATTTGTCGCAAGTAGGCAAACAATCAGGGCTGTGCTCCTAAGTGCAAAACAATGGCGAACATTTTGCCCTGGATTCCTGTGCCAAATGGCGACCGCCAACAAAAGCAGGGATCCAGGGCAGAACATTCGCCATTGCTTTGCACTTTTGAACGCAGCCCTGGTACAAGTATATGTGTACATCGTGGTCATGTAACTGACAACTATCTCTGACCTATTTGAGGGGCAATGTCTGAAAGCGTACCATCGGACATGTGCGCCAAGGATATAAAGTTTATTATTGCGGACAATGAAGATTCTGATCAGCCTGCGCGGATGTGCAGACAGATGTGCAGACAGATTGGTGCATTTCATTGGGCGTACATGTCAGAAGGTATGCTTTCTTACGTCCGGTTTGTTTAATTGCTATTTAAACATTAGTGTTTGAGGGAAACTAGGGCTGTTTCCAGCAGTAGCTATAACTTAAATTATTTTGATGTATTAAGAAACATTCTTGTGCCGGAATAGGAATTTTATGAAATTCTTATATTAATAAGGGGCTAGGATATTCAGAAGAGCATATTTTTTTTGAATACTTAGGGTAAAAATGATGGAATAACGAAAGCAGTATTTTTTTTACCAGAGTTTTTATATCGTCTGATCTGGTACTCAAACAGTCAACCCCCCTTATAACGACAGTGAATACAACGATACAATTCTTTAAAATGACAACTAGTTTGACACGAAACCTTCGCTCAAGAGGTGACAAATAATCAGAGACTATGCAAGTGCCATTGTATTTAATATTTAAAGATTCACATGTTTTGGATATATGTTAGAATCTTACAAATATCCAAAATTATTGTTTTTGTTTTTTGAGGAAATTAGAATTAAAAATGCCTGTCTTACATATCATTCTGCTCGTTAAGGATCCTTAACAACATTTGTCGAATTCATTTTTGGCAACATCTTTTGGAACAAATGTTGTCGTTGTAAGAGGGGTTCGCTTTATAAATCTGCAGCTTCAGCTAGAGTAAATTAAAATCACTTTGTAGACAAACATCGTTTTTACTTAAGTCAACAACAGAAACGGTTAATATGATTGGTTTTAATTTCTACCACTCTCTGTGCTAATTCAGCAGATGACAAATTGAATATATTTTCCTTAGATTTCTTGAAAACAGGGTTTGTCATTTCATGCAAAATGTCTCAATTTGAGACAATCTGCATGCAATGTTAAATCCCGTTTTCTGGGAGAAATAAGAAAAGTAATATGGCGTCTGCTGAAATTTTTACCCTGCATGCTTAGCATTAAATGCAAGATGACAGCCTTATGGACAATATTCTGTCTGTTTACAATTTCGTGTGCTTTCGGACAAAGACATGGAGCTCCACACAAACTTTGGATACCAATAAATTTTGCTGAGCTCAATCAGTCAGTATCCAAATCAGACATAGATTCCGCGAGTCAGTATTTTAAGACACAGATTCTCGAGGACTCTGGTAGTGACGTGACAGACCGTGCATCACGAGCCTTGCAAAATGGACTTGTTGATTCGGATTCACGCTATGACATCAGAAGTGCGTGTCTTAACCACACAGAGCAGTTTCTTACAGACCTGGTGTCCGGGCAAATGTGGGCTATAAGAAGTAAGTTTGTATTTCTTGTTTTGTGAACGCAGTAGATATTCATTTTTAAACCCTGACTATATACCAAAAAGTATAATTTAGAGTTATATTAAGCAAATACGCACATTTACCAAGTTTATCCAGGCCTGGACAACAAGTGCAGATCCTAAATGAGCACTTTGATCAGGGTCTACAGTCTTTGCTATTTGCATAATTTAAACACTTCATCAAGTAGTCAAATGGCCTTGTTCAAATTTTACGACACGAATGGTAAACAGCGAAGATGCCCGAATATTGAGAAGATAAAATACGTTACATAAAAATCAAACATGTACGAAAATATGTTAAGATACTCAGGAGATGCCACCACCATGAAGCATAGCCTCCCGATGCTACAAAAGAGGCCATTACGAAAACACGCCTATTCAAATATATAGAAAATTTCACTTCCAAAAACTGAAAATTTCAGATAAAACCTGATTTTTTTTCATATTTCTGCTCAAAACATAGATTGTGGGTACTCGTTAGAACCGCCTCGGCGAGGCGATTCTAACGAGTAGCCACAATCTAAGTTTTTCAGCAGAAATAAAAAAATAATGTATATCCCTGTAAACCCAAATTGTACTATGTAAAATAATGTATAGCCCTGTAAACTCAAGTTTTACTATGTAAAAGTTGGGTTTAAGGGGGTCAAAGTGGGGTTTAAGGGGGTCAAAATTATATGGGCATGTTTTCGTGATGTGGAGACAATGAACAAACAGTGGTAAACCAAACCTTACATATGAAACCACCAAAGCACGAACAAAGAAGAACTGCAATACAGGAAACGCCTTGGAACGGTCAGTAGGAAAACTACGCGAGGGGATGTTGGTTTAACCCATTTATGCCGGATGGATTCTTCTACTTTAACTCTTTGGACAGGTTCATTTCCTATGTAAGGGATGTCTGATTAGTTTTTACTATTGTCACGTTTTGTAGAAATATCTGAACTTAATGCAAACAGTGTAAACCCTGATCAGACGCTGCGTTCTGGGTCTACACTGCTCCCTTTTATGGGACGCTAGGCTTATATGGGTTAAACCAGTTTTTCTATAACAACTCTTGTGGAATTGAAATGAAGAGTTTTCCAGGGCGGCAATGTCCATGCTATTTAACCAATTAATCCTAAAAATGCGCCCTTGGAAAACATTGTAGACCTAGGCAGTTGATCAGGGTCTGCAGTTATAGCCATGGCCAGAGCTCTAGATCATACGCTGTTTTCCGTTTTAGTTTACCTGAGCCTTTAGGCTCATACGTGAGCTTATACGCAGTATAGATAGGCTCCGTCGTGCGTCATCGTCCGTCCGTCCGTCGTCCACACACTTAATTCTTTTCAGAAGAAACTGTTTAGCCAAGTAAAGCCAAATTTCACATGGATCCTCCATGGGCCAGGGGAACGAAAGTCTGTTCGTCGCATCTGGGTCACATGACCAAGATGGCCGCCACGCCAATATATAGTAAAAGCCATTTAAGAAATCTTCTTCTCAGGAACAAAAGGACCGATGGCTTTGTGGCTTGGTATGCAGCATTGGGGACATGGGCTCAATAAACTTTGGAAAATTATAACCGCGGGTTGTACTTGACCTTTTTTACGGAAAGGTGTGTGGCCTCGAAGGGTCCAAAATCCATTTTGTACAAACATAGTCATGTTGCATATCAAATCAAAGGTTATGAAGATTAGAATACATTGGTGCAAGAGGTTTGCCCCGGGGGCATGTCTGGGGTCACTAAAGGTCAAAAAGTAGGCTTTTAGGTCTTTTTTTTTTTATTTTCACCCAACTTCTCTTAGGCTTTTCTAGCTAGAATCTTGAAACTGTCACAGGTAATAGCTCTATGGATGAGGACTGGAGGAACACATTCAGAATTTTAACATGACCCCCGGGGGCAGGGCCATGGGGGTCACTAGAGGTCAAAACGTAGGATTTTGTGTCCTTTTTTATTGTCACCCCTCTTAGGCGTTTTAGCTAGAACCTTGAAACTGTCACAGGTAATAGCCCTATGAATGAGGACTGGAAGAACAAATTTGGAATTTTGATGTGCAGGGCAATATGCGATGGCGCTGGCGCGGGGATATGCGATGGCGTCATCGACTTGCTCTAGTTCAAACTGTACCGGCTACCATACTCGTACCCAAATGTTCATTCTTACAAAATGTTACCATAAGCTTTCTCAAAACAAATAGTCGCAGATGAGCTAAAGGAAAGGACCATTGATTCTCTGGTGTTTCTTATTCCATCACAAAAAAAAACATGTTGTGGATACGTTTTATAAGCGAGTTGACTTCATGAACTGTTAAGGAAAGTAGATAATTGTAGGGTTTCTTTTGTGAGTAATAAAGGGGATTAAATACACTTTGCAGAATTTCCTGTTTGCCTTCCTACACACCAGTCCCCTTCTAAAAAGGGGTCTATTCTAAACGGTAAGAATTTGCTTCCATGGGGAAGCAAACTCTTTCTTTGTAGAATAGACCTATTTTCAGAAGGGAGGCAAAATAATTTTGACAGTTAACTGCCTTGAAAGTAAATAAATTTCCTTTTTTCTGGACGCACAGATCAAAAGGTACATATTCAAATGCTGAGGATCAATGATGGCAGATTGATGCTGCTCGTATTGCGGCTTATGATGTGGGTAAATACGGTAACCGTGTTTACTGGAACGCGACAAAAAATTACCTTTTACACGTGATAGGTGTTTACCCAAACAAGATGCACCGTCCGGTTCATAATGCCCAGTTCTTTTTTAAACTCTGCACAATCAGCAACAAGTGTATGTTTTGGCTTGAATACGCATGCCTTTGAGAAGACTACGCATACTCAAATCGTTTCCAGACATTTGCAATATACATTTACCTCAAGTAATATTGCTATAAAGGTGGCTTAAACTCGGGTATACACTACGCACCTATTCAACGTGTAAAGATTAAAAAATATAATAAAAAAATAATAATTATTTTTTCCACCTTAAACTCGGGTATACACTACGCACCTATTCAACGTGTAAAGATTAAAAAATATAATAAAAAAATAATAATTATTTTTTTGTAAGTAGTCATTACTAAAACACGCTTATTCAAATATATAGAAAATTTCACCTAAAAACAACATTTTCCGACAAAAAAAAACTATGATATTTTTCAAATTTCTGCTCAAAACATAGATTGTGGGTACTCGTTAGAACCGCCTCGGCAATGCGGTTTTATGAGAACCCACAATCTATGTTTTCGAGCAAAAATAAGAAAAATAATGTATACGACTGTAAACCCTAATTTTACTATGTAAAAGTAAGGTTTAAGGGAGTCAAAGGTACATGTAATTGCGGTCATGGTGCCTAAGTTGTTATCCAAACTCATAAATCCATAAACGAATGACGAATCAGGATGTCCAGGCCAACAGACATGGACCCCAGAATAAAGGGTGTAATCAGGCGTCCGCCGATAGTAAGCAAGCTTCGCCCACCATGCTCATAGACCTGAACGATGGAAATATCGGTAGAAGCTTATGTCCGGGATTTGGGAAGTCTACTTATGGCGCGTCACTGGCAAAAACATCAGAAATGATTCTGGAAACTGCAATATAGACGTGTTTTCGTGATGTGTAACGATTTACCCTAAGTAACAGAACAAATACTGTGGTACGGATCAGATGATATATATATAGCCGGCGTGGGTTCGAACCTCACTTCGCCCAGTTGTATTTCATATTTCTCCCTATATACATGTATACATATATAGAAAGAGGAAGGAAAATGTACTTATTCAAATATGTTGGAGAAGGATGATAAGGAGTTAAAAGCTCCATATTCCTCAAAAGTGGACATTTATTTTAATAAATGATATAAAGTATTAATACGATCATAGAATGAGGCATCTGACAGCCTGTAAAATTCAACTAGTCTCTCGTTTTTAAACTGGATCAAAAATAGAATGATTTTCTTTTATCGTATATCTGAATTAATGTTGGCAACATCAACTCAGAGATACAATAATAATCATTTTATTTCAAGAACGAGAGACTAACTGAAATTTTACAGGCTATCAGCTGCCACATTTGATGATTGTATTAATACCATATATCAATTTATTAAACCTTTCTTGGATAATAAAATGTCTATTTTTGAGGAATATGGAGTCTTTAAGGCGCCCGAATACTTAGGATAAATATAATACAGCTGTAAACATAGTGCGCCTTTGCATACTATACATGTACACGCATACTTATGTATTGAAGACTGAATTGTAGCCGCAACGTGAGGAAACATTAGGATATGTGCGCCCGGCAAAAATTCAGATCAGCCTGTGCATTCGCGCAGTCTGATCTGAATTTTCACTGGGCGCATTTACGATAGCCGATGATGCAAAGTTTGTTCGTGCGCACAACGAAGACTCTAATGAGACTGCGAATGCGCAGTCTGATTTGAGTTTTCGCTGGGCGCACATGTCAGAAGGTAATTATCGCGGCTGATAAGTTTTGTAGATGCATCAAGCACTGCTGTTAACCTCGTTTCGTTACATTTCAGTGATTGACGCCATGGGGAAGCCGTCGAGTGCAATCTTGCAAGGAGATTTTAATTGGTTAGGTTCTTACGATGAATGCGTTGGCATACAAGCATACGTCAATATATCAGGAAAAATTCGTTCTTCGTATAAAGGCAGATATTGTACATCTTCCCTCAAGATCGACATTCCTCTGATTTCTCAACAGGTTCTTTTTTATTATCTTAACAGTTTTAACCCATTAACGGGACAACAGCAAACAGTCGAGACCCAGATCAGACGCCGCAAAATGCATAAAATACAAGATTGTCTATTTAAAATGATACGTAATAATGAAAAGTAACCAAACATCCCTTCTGATAGAACTACACCCGTGAAAACAGTTAGGGTAGAATAGTCCGGTAGGCATAAATGGGTTTATTAGGCACAAATACCAGATCGTTATTAAGTAACAAGCCCACCCAACTTCCGTTTAAGACCGACCTCTTCTTTTTCTAAACACCCTCTAGCATGATACAATTGGTCCAACAGTGTTCCCGTGATACCATACTGGAACGAACTGGCGACCCCAGGCATTTTACTTAACCCACTTCTCAACCTCTGCATTGACATCTTCATGGGTCATTTTAAAGTTTAGGAAAAACGTAATCACAAGGTGCCAATCAGGCAAATAAGCGGGGTGTGGTATTATACAGTATTTAGTGATTTTACAAACCGCAGAAAAGTCGACAGACTGTAAGAACGCCCTATAATCGAATCTGGCCGTCCGTTCGTGGATAGTTTATGAACCGTCCGTGGACAGTTTGCGAATTAGTCTTTGGACAGATAGCGAAACTCGCCTTAACTCTTTAATCATTTTGAATATTTTCTGCACACAGATTAATACCTACAATCTCTAACCAATATTTTATTGAACAATGCAACGCCTAAGCGAGAAACGTGCAAAAATGGAGATATTCAAACATATGGGATAGACAAGCTATAGCTTAAAGTCTTGCAACATGGCAAAATGTTTGTCTCGGTGTTAACTGTGAAAATATGGAAACCACCATAGGTATTCAACCATATGGGATATTTGATAATTTTTTGTAGAGAAGCTCTTGCTAAAGGAATTGCCAAATGCCAATTTTCATGGGCCGATTCAATTCAAAGACGCAAAAAAGTACGAATTCTTTCCTTTTATGGGGAGACCCCTTTTCCGACGGGTGGCAAAATTAATTTTGATACATTTTATGAATGATTTTGTTTCCAGTTACAAGGATACATGCCAGAGTTGAAGATAGGTGTCTGCTTACCTGACAGCTGTAATAACGAAGACACTGCCTCGTTAATACGTACATGTAAGTCTCTGGGTTCCACCCTGACATGACTTAAACCAGCACTGATTTTGGTCTTAAAATGGTGCATTTTAATTAACTCATGCACTCAGTTGCCTTACAAAGACGCGAAAATACCGCATTTTACCTATATATTCGGACTGACAGGTTTCAGGAAACAGTGAATACACACCAAAAGGAACAGTTTGATCAGGGTCCACATTGTTTGCATTTCCGTCGAGGGTTTGAGGCGTCTCTTCAGGTTTCCTAAGAATTTGGTCAACTTGTAGAATGTTGAAACAACCATCACGAAAACATGCCTATATAATTTTACCCCCTTTAACCCCACTTTTATATAGTAAAACTGGAGTTTACAGGGGTATACATTATTTTTCTTATTTCTGCTCAAAAATATAGATTGTGGATACGCGTTAGAATCGCCTCGACGAGGCGGTTCTAACGAGTACCCACAATCTATGTCTGAGCAGAAATATGAAAAATGTCAGATTTTTTTTTTATCTAGAAAATTTTCAGTTTTTGGTGGTAAAAAATTCAGTATATTTGAATTGACGTGTTTTCGTAATGGTTGAATCAACGTCTTGATGTTGAATCAATGTTGAATCGACGTTGTTTGAAAGCTATGTGTCTGCTTGGTGTGCTATAGAATAAAGGTGTTCGAATATTTAGGGTAAATTCGGTACACAGAAAAGGCCACGGTTACAAAGAACATCCTTCCAAAAGCACCGAAAGTAGAAGTAAATACAGTCGACTCTCGTTATCTCGAAGTCCAAAGACTCTGAAATACTTCGAGATATCCGTACCTCGACATATCAGATTTTCAGAATTGACGAAAAAATTAATCGAAAACCACATTTTACAGATAGTTATGTAATTTGACTCTTGAAGTATTATATACTGAAAGATGTATTGAAAGAAAATATTGTGGAAAAGAGGAGGAATACCTAGATTTTCATGTTTAAACAGGGACCATATTTTTTACTTCGAGATGAGCGGTTATTCGAGATAACAAAAGTCGAGATAACGAGAGTCGACTATAAGTACAAAACACAAACAACCCATTGGACAGTTAGTGATACGATTACTTGGGCAGTAGGGGTTGGTGTCAGTGAGGCTAGGGAGCGAGCGGCTTACAACAGGAGACGCTTACATGTACTCGTAGCTTGTTCGCACTCAACGACATGCTGTGTACAAGTATTATCCTGTAAGGGCAATAGATATGAGGATACTAATAGGAGAGGGAACACTAGCAAAATATTTCTCCCTTTAGAAATAGGGTTTACTCTAAAAAGGAAAGAATTTGCTCGGGAGCAAATACTATCCTTTCAGAGTACATTCCTTTTCAGACAGGGAAAACTTATTTGTCCGCATGAAGCGATTTCGCATAATTGCCTATCCAGAATATGCCCAGTGAAGATTCTGATTAGACTGTGTGAATGCGCAGGCTGATCTGAACCTTCGCTGGGCGCACATGACCGAGGCAACTATAAAACCTTGGACAAAACAACACAGGAGACTGGTTTCCCACATTGTTACTCCAATCGCTTACTCTCCTTTCAAAATCTTTCGGAAAGTTGTTTTATGCCGTTCGGTGCTTTACACAGAAAAATAAAAAAAATTGCAAACTTTTGCCATGATTTTAAGCAAACCCTTTCGCCTTAACTACCCATACATAAGAACGTCCTTTCCTCTTAAAATAGCTACATGGACATATCACAACTTTTTATGTTTTTTTTTTTTTACTTTTCAGTGTTGAGCCTCATTCCCGTCAACACTACACTACTTCCAGACCCCGAGGTCGACTGCCAAATGGATTTCGAATATGATACAAGAGCCATATTGGCCTTGTAAGTGGATGGGCTTAGTTTCATTGTTGTTTGCGATGTGCAACTTAAGAAGAGGTGTCTTATGCTGTGTATCAAAAACAAAGGTCTAGATCAGCATGCGCGCGAATTGGGCAGTTTCATTATGATAATCTCTATCTGTCGATATATTCTAGATTGATATTCTAGATCGGTATCTAGACTGATTCTGGAAGCGGGCAAGGAAGCCTCTGTTCAGACTTCGCAAATACCCAGACGAAAACACGCCTATTCAAATATATAGAATATTTCACCTCCAAAAAATGTAAATTTCCAGATAAAAAATTCTGATATTTTTCACATATTTGCTATATAACATAGACTGTGGGTACCCGTTAGAGCCGCATGTTTTCGTGATGTTATGCGTAGATGACATTAGAAAAATATGTGAAGATACCCAGGGAGAGCCATACGCATGAAGCACAACCCTCCCGAGACACCAAAGGTAGGAGAGGGACTTTTTCTTGCATTGTGAATTTTACCGCTTTACCCTAGACCATTACGAAAACAAGCCTATTCAAATATACTGAAGATTTTACCACAGAAAAGTTAAAAACTGTTTTTTTCATATTTCTGCTCAAAACATAGATTGTGGGCACTCGTTAGAACCGCCTCGCCGAGGCGGTTCTAACGAGTACCCACAATCTATGTTTTGAGCAGAAATAAGAAAAATAATGTATACCCCTGTAAACCCCAGTTTTACTATATAAAAGTGGGGTTTGAGGGGGTCAAAATTATATAGGTATGTTTTCGTGATGCATTCGGAAAACTTAATCCTTACCATACCTACCCTAAACGTCAACAAGTCTACTTTATAAAGTGGTGATGATATTTGACGAAATAGTGCAGTGCAGATGAATTCTGATAAAAATAGATCCTTCGAAATCAAATAACACACAAGAAAAAAAAAAAGAAAACAAAAAACTTGGCCTCACCGAGTGTGCTCATGAACAGCAAAGCAGCTCACAATAGAGCACTGGCCTCTCACCCATGGTGCTGGCCATAGCTACATTCTTTTTTCAACATTGACTTATTGATCCCAAATGACCAGATAGTATAAACTACACTAGGATAATGTACGGAGAAACCATTTACAGTCACTAGTGAAGGTAAATACATTCTGAGAAAATGGAGAAAGAAAACAACACCAAAACAAATCAAAAACATCAGCCTAAGCCTCATCGAATGCGCTCAAGAACATGATCGCATTTTAAAACACCACCCACTTACCCCCATCCCACACAGTGCCGACCCGAACGATGTTCTTTTTTTTCAAAATACAGTCGACTCTCGTTATCTCGAGTTCCACGGGACTCTCTGAAATACTTCGAGATATCCGTACTTCGACATATCAGATTTGCAGAATTGAGGAAAAACTAATTCGATTAACCGCATTTAACAAATATATGTGTAATTGGACTCTTGAAGTTAGAGATATATTTAAAATATTGTGGAAAAGAGGAGAAATTGCTCCTTAGGAGCAATTTCTCCTCTTTTCCACAATATTTTTTACATGTTGTTAGATTTTCATGTTAAGGCAGGGACCAGATTTTCACTTCGAGATAAGCGGTTATTCGAGATAAGCGAGGTCGAGATAACGAGAGTCAACTGTATTCTAGATAACGCATTGCTTCCAAAAGACCAGAAGCTACCCAGCTAGCATTCTACTAAAATCTGCCTCTGACCATTATTGACCCTTCAGGATTCCTAACGGGCCCACAACGGTCCGATATAGATGTCAGTAGAATGTTAGCTAGGTATTAACTGCACTTTAATGAAGTATGTATAGATGTTTCACGGCCATCCCAGGGTGCGTAACGCTATCCGTAGCTCAAGTCAATAAATTATAAGAAAATGGGTCGTTTGAAAGCAAAGAACAATCCAAAGAAAGCAAAAACAGCTGTTTATGCTTTCTTTGGATTGTTCTTTGCTTTCAAACGACCCATTTTCTTATAAAGTCGTTACTGACATAATATTTTAAGTGTATTTCCATGACATTTTGTCCACTCCCTATCAGCCGGCTTGGCTACAATCTTCGCGAGGCGCACATGCCCTCCAAAGGTACGTTTTCTGACGCAAGGTACGTTTTCTGACGTTACGGTTCATGTCTTTTCAGGGTTATATGTTCTCTTTTTGCCCTTGTGATGACGGTAGCTACTGCATATGACGTTATTCTGCAAAATTTCTTAAATACAGATACCAAAATTGCTCCAAACGAAGAGGTAAGTTTTTCTTTATATTTTGATAAAATATTCAGTATTAAAATTGACAAAAGAATTTATTCTGTGAGTTTGGGAATTACAGTAAAACTTAAGATACCAAAAGAAAACAAATATTTAGGAATATTGTAGGGATTTGTTTTTAATAATAATACTTGGTATATATTCAATCACACAAGGGTTTTCAGTTTGAGCATCCAACTGTGTTTGACACTCGGCATGCTGGGTAACAAATAAAATATGTTTTCTTATTTAACTAGAAAAAAAGTTTTTGACATTTCAAAATGTCTCCCCTAGGCTTTATAACATGCTATTACCGCATATAATTATTTGATCTTTTGTACAAAATTATATATAAAAAAGCAGGGCCCAGTTGTTCAAAGCGTCGTTAGCTTAACGAGCTCGTTAAGAGCCATTTCGTAAACTATTTTAGCAGATTCAATATACAATTTTCTGAAATTTTTTGCTGAAAAAATGTGAGTAGCTTTTGCACTGCAAAAGCTACTCACATTTTTCAGCAAAAAATTTCAGCATATTTGCGTATCACTCGATGTAAATTTTAACGAATCGTTAACTAACGACGTCGTTAGCTTTGAACAACTGGGCCCAGGTAATTACAGCATATAACATATACTGTATGAACTGCTATCATAATATCATATTATGAGCTTTCTTATAGAAAAACAGATCCAATTTGTATATCGTAACCAAAGGTACGGATGAAAAGCAACCCGTCAATGGACAAGCGCTTCCAAATGGCACATCTGACGCAAATGGACATGTAACGAAGCTGGACGTAGAGCTAGCTGAGAACTCCAGAAACCATGAACCGGGTAATTGTTTTGTATAAATGATCCTTAACGTCAGAAGGAATATGCACCCAGCGAAGACTTCGATCAGATTGCGCATTCGATCAGTCTGATCTGAAACTTCATTGGGTGCACTGTGGTCCAAACTATTTGCATGTATGTTATTATGGTAATATGATATATTTAAACTTAACTGTAGTAAGCCAAGTATCCAGCGCGTCTTTGCCGGAAGTTTTGTGGTCCAACCCACTTGCCTGTATGTTATTATCAATAATAATGGTAATAAAATATGTTTAAACTAAACAGTAGAAAGCCAAAGATTTAGAACTTCTTTGCCAAGAGTTCCATGGTCCAAATAAGTCCAGGGAGTATCCAGAGCGTCTTTGTTGGGAGTTCTGTGGCCAAACCCACTTGCCTTTATGTCATTATCAATAATAATGTTAACAAAATATTAATTAAGCTAAACGGTGGAAAGCCAAGGATCTAGAGCATCTTCGCTCAGATTTCTGTGGTTCAACCCACTTGCCTGTGTGTTAATATCAATAATAATGTTAACAAAATATTAATTAAGCTAACCTGTGGAAAGCCAAGGATCTAGAGCATCTTTGCTGGGAGTTCTGTGGTCCAACCCACTTGCCTGTATGATATTATCAATAATAATGTTAACAAAATATTAATTAAGCTAAACTGTGGAAAACCAAGGTTTTAGAGCTTCGCTGGGATTTCTCTGGTTCAACCCACTTGCCTGTATGTTAATATCAATAATAATGTTAACAAAATATTAATTAAGCTAAACTGTTGAAAACCAAGGATTAAGAGCATCTTTGCTGGGAGTCCTGTGGTCCAACCCACCTGCCTGTATGTTATTATCAATAATAATGTTAACAAAATATTAATTGAGCTAAACTGTGGAAAAAAAAAAGGATTTAGAGCATCTTTGCTGGTATATCTGTGGTCAAACCCACTGTCCTGTATGTTATTATCATTATGATGTTAAAATTTTAATGGAGCTAAACAGTGAAAAAAAAAAACAAGGATTTAGAGCATCTTTGCTGGGATATCTGTAGTCCAACCCACTTGCCTGTATGTTATTATCAATAATAATGTTAACAAAATATTAGTTAAGCTAAAATGTGGAAAGCAACGGATCTAGAGCATCTTTGCTGGGAGTTCTGTGGTCCAAATTACTTGCTAATATGTCATTATCAATAATGATGTTAACAAAATATTAATTAAGCTAAACTGTGGAAAGTCAAGGATTTAGAGCATTTTCGCTGGGAGCTCTGTGATCCAGTCCACTTGCCTGTACGTTAATATCATTAATAATGCTAACAAAATATTACTTAAGCTAAGCAGTGGAAAACCAAGGATTTAGAGTGCCTTTTCTGGGAGTTCTGTGGTCTAATTTACTTGCTTGTACGTTATTATCAATAATCATGTCAACAAAGTATTAATTAAGCTGAACTGTGGAAAGCCAAGGATTTAGAGCGTCTTTGCTGGGAGTTCTGCGGTCCAACCCACTTGCCTGTATATCATTATCAATAAGAATGTTTGTCTAAATCACTTGCTTGTACGTTATTATCAATAATTATGTTAACAAAGTATTAATTAAGCTAAACTGTGGAAAGCCACGGATTCAGAGCGTCTTTGCTGGGAGTGCTGTGGTCCAACCCACTTGCCTGTATGTCATTATCAATAATAATGTTAACAAAATATTAATTAAGCTAACCTGTGGAAAGCCAAGGATCTAGAGCATCTTTGCTGGGAGTTCTGTGGCCAAACCCACTTGCCTTTATGTCATTATCAATAATAATGTTAACAAAATATTGATTAAGCTAAACGGTAGAAAGCCAAGAATTTAGAGCGTCGTTGCTGGGGGTTCTGTGGTCCAACCCATACGCCCGTATGTTATTATCAATAATAATTGTAATAAAATATGTTTAAACTAAACTGTAGAAAGCCAAGTATCCAGAGCTTCTTTGCTAGGCACTCTGTGGTTCAACCCTTTCGCCTCTGTGTTACATAAAGTATGTTAGGAAAATATGTTTCAACTAAACTGTGGAAAACAAAAAAATCCAGAGCGTCTATGCTGGGCACTATTGTCTAATCCATTTACCTGTATGTTAATATAAATAATAATCATTATTGTAATAAAATATGTTTAAACTAAACTATAGTAAAATATGTTTAAACTAAACTGTGGAAAACCAAACATCCGGAGCTTATTTGCTGGACACCTTGTGGTCCAACCCATTTTCCTGTATGTAAAATCTAACAAGTACATTAAGTTTCCTTAATACTTCATTCATTTCAGGAACTCTTGGTAAAGCACTTCTCTCTTTCTCTATCTATACAAATGCGGCCAAGATTCTCAACACCAGTCAACCATCCGGAACACTGACAGCTGTGAATGGAATTAGATTTATCAGTATGTCTTGGGTTATTCTGGGACATACCGTTGCGTTTGTCTTAGGAACCACTGGTATGCTTTTTAACCAATTAATGCAATAATAGAAGGGGTGTCTTGTCAGATATTAATACAGAAGAATCTCGTCATCTCGAAGTCTAATGGACTCTCTGAAATACTTTGAGATATCCGTATCTCAAAATATCAGATTTGCAGAATTGAGGAAAAATAAATCGAACAGCCACATTTCACAAATGCATATATGATTTGACTCCTGAAGTTAGAAATGTATTGAAAATATTGTGGAAAAGCGGAGAAATTGCTTCTCCTCTTTTCTACAATATTTTGTTACCTGCGTTAGATTTCCATGTTAAAACAGGGGCCAGATTTCACTTTGAGATCAGCGGTTATTCGAGGTAAGCGAAGTCGAGATAAAAATAAACGTATTGAAATGTTTGATAGAACTTCGTGTATTAAATGCAAATAGTGTAGAGCCTCACCAGACGCCGGTGTTCTGCAGTGTCTGATCTGGATTTATACTGTTTACCATTGCCCCTTTTATGGATCTCTAGGCTTGAACGGGTTAATACTTTTAATGTAGCTCGAATGCTTCTTTGTAAAGTTTAAATGGATTGTGTCTTTAGGAGACCCTGCGCGTGAACTCAGGAGCTGAATCCGAATTAAAGGCGCGGTTAACCCTTTTGTGTTTAGCATCCCATGAATGGGACATTGGCTAACAGTGTAGACCCAGCTCAGACGCCGTAGAAAAACGCGGCGTCTTATCAGGGTCTACAGTTTGCATAAATTATATGCATATCAACAAAACGTGGTAATAATAAAAACTGAGCAGACGTCCCTTAATCTGGAAATGGATCGGTCCAAAGAGTTCAGGAAGAAAGTCCACTCGGCAGAAATGGGTTAAGATTAGGTAAAACCAGTTTAAGCCCCACCCAGGGTAGTTTTAATGTTGTGCTGACTATTCCAATTCACTTGAAAGTATCTATACTGTTTGACATTCTGTTTCGGATTTTTGATCTAGCCGCACTTAGCGAAGGAGTTGCTCACTTCAGAAGCTGAAGGGTGTAAGGATAATTTATTTCGGCGACAGGTTGGGTAAAGAGTCATTAAAATTGTATTATTAGCCTAAAATAATATAAAAGAGATGAAAAGCATTTATTTACCAAAACATGCGACTGTTTTGTCCAGTAGAATCCTGGAGTTAAGACATATTTCAGAGAATTACCCTACCCGCTACATTTGGGTAGGATTATGCTAGGTCACTTCATTATGGGACGTATCCAGTCATATCTTCACTTGAAGACAGTATTTCTTTTTAGTTTCTTTGCATGGAAGTATCAATAAAAGTACCCAAGAAAGGTCACAGTCAAGAAGCACAGCCTCATTTGGCACCGAAAGACGAAGAGATGAAACAATGACAGGCCCCGAAGTTATAAAAACTTTTTCATGCTCATCTCAGCTGAGCATGAAATTGTTTCTGCTAATAAATATGAAATGCCAACAATATAGTTGGCATTTTCATATTTATTTGCAAAGAAATTTTCATGCTTAGGTATGTTTAGCAAGAAAGATTTTGCAAATATTAGTAAAATAATATTTATTAGCAGGACAAATGGCCGAAAGAAGAAAAGATGAGACAATGACAGACCCCGAGATTATAAAACTTTTTTCATACTCAGCTCAGCCCGGAATTTTCTTTGCTAATAAAAATGAAAAATGTCAATAATAATTGGCATTTTCATATCATATTTATTAGCAAAGAAATTTTCATGCTCAGCTATATTTAGCAAGAAATATTTTGCAATTATTAGTAATATAAGATTTATTAATAGTACAAAAAAAAAAGAAAGAAGAGATGAAACAATGACAGGCCCCGTGGTTATAAATTTTTTTTTCATGCTCAACTGAGCTGAGCATGTAATTTTCTTTGCTAATAAATATGAAAATGCCAACAATAGTTGGCATTTTCATATTTATTAGCAAAGAAGTTTTCATGCCCAGCTATGTTTTGCAAGGAAGATTTTGCAATTATTAGTAATTTGAGAGTTATAAGCAAGACAAATTTCAAGCTCAGCTGAATTGAGTATAAAAAAAAAAAAAAAAAAAAATAATAATTAAAAATAAATAAATAAAACCATCACGAAAACATATCTGTATAATGTTGACCCCCTTAAACCCTTCTTTTATATAGTAAAAGTGGGGTTTACAGGGGTATACATCATTTTTCTTATATCTGCTCAAAAACATAGATTGTGGGTACTCGTTAGAATTGCCCCGCCGAGGCGGTTCTAACGAGTACCCACAATTTATGTTTTGAGCAGAAATATAAAGAATATCAGAATTTTTTATCTGAAAATTTTCATACTTTTGGTGGCAAAAGTTTCAGTATATTTGAATAGGCATGTTTTCGTAATGCTCGGGATGATTGCGGCACAGTTGCAATAACCGATAAACAAACAAAGAAACAGAAAACCCGCCTGCGAACGGTTAGCAGAAACAACTTCTGGGCTCATACCCTTACATTCCTGTCCAAAATGACATTGACCTTTCAGTTCAAAGTGAAGTATTTTCGTTTCCGGACGATAACTTGAGTATATAACAAGGGATTTTAACCAAACTTGCTACATGTGTTGACATTAAGAGGATCTGGTTTTTGATTGCTAATGGGCAAATTTCGTCAAATTTTTACGGAGTTATCTGCCCGAGATAGGCCCATATTTTCGTTTCCGGACGATAACTCGAGTAAATAACAAGGGATTTTAACCAAACTTACAATATGCATTGACATTAAAGAGATCTGTTTTGGAATTGCTAATGGGCAAATTTCATCAAATTTTTATGGAGTTATCTTCCCGAGACACGCCCATATTTTCGTTTTACGGACGATAACTTGACGATAACTTGAGTAAATAACAAGGCCTTTAAACCAAACGCTATATGCATTGATATTATCAAGATCTGGTCTAGGATTATTATCTGTCCATTGATATTATCAAGATCTGGTTTACGATTGTTATCTGTCCCTCCGTCATTTTCTTTCCACACATTTTCGCAACGATAACTTTAATACATAAACAAATAATTGCTGTGGCGGGGTATTATGCTTGCGGTGCTTTTATTTATCTTTTCGCTTCCATTGCTTATTATCAGCCCTTCTTTGTGGCTCAAACATGTACACTCAGGTTTCATCACCTGTTAGCAAGTTAGAAATAACCCGACTATTACAGTCTTTGTATGTTTTCCAATGTTCCCGGGCACATTTAAGGCGATGTGTCTTTTGCTCCCCTGTGAGCAAATGAGGTACCCACCTAGCGCAAACCTTTCTCAGGTACAAACGCTTTTACAGAATTGTTTGCACACTGCCTTCTGATATGCCATTACAACTAGCTATATCTTTGACAGACAATCGCGCATCCTGTTCGACCACAATCTTTACAGCAGCGATGTTAGCCTTGGTAACAGAGGTTTAAGGCCTTCCAGGACGGGTATCATCTTCAACAGAAAATTTCCCAGCTTTAAAAGCTTTAACCCACCTAAAAACTGTGTGCATTGAAATGGTCTGAGGTCCATATATACCACACAATTCATTAAATATCTGCTTTGAATCTATATTAAGCCTAATGCAGCATTTAATATAGCCACGAATTTCGTTCTTCTGGCCCATGTTTCAATGTAACAAGTAAATTGATCAGTGTATATGAGTGCATGTATTTCAATTTGAAATAACTCGGTCAGTTGGAAAGCAATTTGCACGAAATAAACGGGTATCGTTAGCTATTCAACACACCATTTCAGTGCAGTGGAGCATTTTAAAATATACCTGGGATAAAACTCAGGAAGCCTATTAGTGACAGAACTCTTTGCACGACCCTCGTATGTAGCAGTGCTATTATTTGATGGAATGGTTGTTACAAACATTACGCAGTGACAGTGCTCTTTTAATGATTTTTTAAACTCATCTGTGAGTCCCTAGGATTTTTTTCCGATAGCTCCAAAAAAAGAATATATAGGGACATTATAGTGAAATTTTCTTATTTTGTCATGAAGATGCATGTTATATGTACTCATAAGAATCGCCTCATCGGGGCTATTCAATTAAGTAAACTCAGCATACAATTATTTTATAGAAGACCAAAGTACATTCCTTAATCATCCCCATTTGCCTCCTGGCCTAAGATTATAATCAAACCTCAATATCCCCAACTTCCCATGTTTAGAACTGCCAAGGTCCCAAAGATGTTCATAAAAGTTCGACTGTGTTTTATTATTTCCAGAGAATGTTGCCCCTTATTATGTAGAAGCTACACAGCGATTTACGTACCAACCTATTTTGAACGGGACTTTTTCTGTTGATACATTTTTTACCCTCAGGTGGGTATTCATGTTTTCCCTCAGGTAGGTAGGCTGTTCAAAATACTTTCTCGTTGCTACAGTTTCCGTGGATACATTATTTACCCCAGGTAGGCAGGCTGTTTTTAATACCGTTTCCATGGATACGTGAGGTGCGTCTAATGAGTATCCACAGCCGATGTGTTCATGGACAAATGAAAACAAATCTGGCTACCCCTCTTATCAATCTGTAGCCATGTATAAGTACCTGGAAGATGGCGAAAATAAGAATGAATATGTTTCCTACAAGTCGATTATTAGTCGATGATTAGTCGGTTCTCAAAACCGATGGTCGACAATGAAATCCTGGCTGATTCCTAACTCTAGGTGTAACGTAGCTTTTAGCAATTTCATCCTTTTGTCAATCAAATTATTTATATAGCTCTATATAAGAAGTCTACCCAGCTATTTATTTTCTTATTACCGCTACCGCCCCCCACCCCGCCCCCACCCCCGCCCCTAAAACATATGTTGCCTCAGAGATGCATTTCTAACGAATAGATGTTTTTGTGAAGGAATAGCAAAAATATAAAACAAATCATCACGAAAACATAACTATATAATTTTGACTCCTTAAACCCAACTTTTATATAGTAAAACTGGGGTTTACAGGGGTATACATTATTTTTCTTATTTCTGCTCAAAAACATAGATTGTGGTACTCGTTAGAACCGTCTGGGCGAGAGAAATTAATATGCACAGCATATCAGTCGCGTCGCCAGAAATTGGCTCTTCGGACTTTTCATCTACATCACGAAGACACGCCTATATAATTTTGACCCTCTTAAACCCTACTTTTATATAGTTAAACTGGGGTTTACAGGGGTATACATTATTTTCTTAATTTTGCTCAAAAACATAGATTGTGGGTACTCGTTATAACCGCCTCGTCGGATATTAGATTTTTTTATTTGAAACTTTTCATTTTTTAGGTGGTAAAATTTTCAGTAGATTTGAATTGGCATGTTTTCATAATGTAGTCAATTGTTCGGTGCGTTTGCCAAGTCCTTTTGTGAAGTCCTATGTTGATTTCTTTGCCCTACCGCTGACGTGAGCGAACATCATAGATTCTGGCGAAACTGAGTGGATGCGCAGGCTCGCCTGAATCTTATGTTTTTATGAAGACGTAAGACATTTACGCCAACGCACGAAAAACTCTACACTATGAGCTGTCTGTCTTGCAAAGTCTCAGACCAGCCTGTACATCGCCCAGTATGGCAAGGGTTTCCTTTTATACCTCTTTGGTTAGCCTGGAGCCTGTAGTAGGCATATACGGTTAGCGAAGAATCTGATCAGACTGCGCATTCGTACAGTGTGATCTGAGTCTTCACTGGTCGCACAAATCTTATAGTATGTTTGTCGTAGGCTGGCTCATTTATCTAGACATCTCTGTGATCTAGAGCTGCTTGTATGTAAAACATTACATAAACACAAATATATGGATAAAAGGCGGAACATTTGATTACGGAGAAATATAAGTGAAGCTACCTAGGAAATGCAGTAATCACGAAGCACTGCCCTCCAGAGCACCAAAAGAAGGAGAGTAGAGAAACAAACAATACCCCCCCCCCCCAAAAAAAAAAAAAAAAAAAAAAAAAAAAAAAAAAAAAAAAAGAAAAAGCCGTCGAACATGAAGCACAAAGAAGAAATTACAACAGATGAACCGCCTTGGAATGGTCAGTAGGAAAAAGTACTTGCTTCAACAAGTTTTTACTCGCGCAAAACCTGGCCCTTAATTCTGATACACCTCCAAAAAACATAAAAACATACTTACCAGAGGCTTATAATTCTACTGACGGGTCTATCAGCTACCTAGTAAAGGGTATACAACATGTTGCGTGAGGGTTGCCTATCATCTGATTGGCTTCTGACCGAGAGCCTATCAGCCTTACAAATAAATACACAATACCAGTCGCTCAAAGCTGGTTAAGCTTAGCAGGCCGGGCAAAAATACTCCGCAGACGACATTTTGAAATATTTTTTCTTTTTTACCAGAAAAGTTGCATGAAATGTCGAACCCTGTTTTCTGAAAAAAAAAAAAAAAAAAAAAAATAAATAAAAATTTGCCCATAGAAATGTAAAGGGTGGGAGACCACAGTAAAGGTAATAAAACTTGAAATCATTTCTTAATCTGATGTTCTTAATTTGCAACAAGGGTTATACAAACACATTAATGCCAATCACGACCGTAGGCAGCTAGCACTTTCCTCCTGTAAAACGTTTCAAGGATCATAGCCTCGTTTGTAGAATTATAAGCCTTTGATATTTACACATTATAAAAGATTAATAGAATTACAAAATGAAATTTAAATCATATTTCAAACATGAGAAAATTCTACAATTTTGCCTACGAATGTACATCCATTAAATGCCTTTGTTTCGGCTAAATAGTATAGGGGAATACAGGAAGTACGAGGACCGTTCAAAATGTTCCTGGCCAATTTAATATGAATATCAATTTAATATGAATGTAATTAGGAGTCTTTCACTAGATCAAGTCCTCAGTTAAAAAAAGTTCCAAAATCTTCTGGTTAATTGTTTTTAAATCTATCTAAATTTAATTGAAAAAAAAATGTAGTCTTAGCAAATTACAACTGAAGATGAATTCTGAAAATTTGTTTATTATTATAATCTGTAGAATAGCTGCATAGAATCAGCTATACTAAAGTCTTCTAAACTGATCAGAACATGGTAGGGCCGAGATCTTTTTAATGGTCCCCGTACATTCCATAGATTTGTTAATGTAATGATTTTATCATAGTGCGACTACCGAGTTTTCTTTCATACAGCTTTGCTCATTGCATGTATAAAAGCCGTATACATGTAGTTTGTCACAGAGCAGTTATTACTTTTCAGTGGTCTCCTAGTAGCCTACTTGTCTCTGAAAGAAATGAAAAAAATGGGCGGAGCTATGAAACTTAAGTGGGGAATGTTTTACTTTCACAGATTTTGGAGGTAAGTGACTATTATAGTTAATGTGGTGTTCTAAAGAAGCAGGGCCCAGTTGTTCAAAACTAACGATGTCGTTAGTTAACGTATCGTTAAAACTTTGATCATTAAATATTTTTTTTTTAATATGGCATATACACTTATATTTCTGCTGAAAAAATGTGAGTAGCTTTTGCATTTGCAAAAGCTACTCACATTTTTCCAGCAAAAATACATGTGAATTAGATATTGAACTTACTAGAACAGTTTATTTTTTTTAACACTAACCAGCTCGTTAAGCTAACGATGGTTTGAACAAATGGGCACAGATGAAAAGCAAATGCTGGTATGTATGCTTCTTATTTATAAAAGTGTTTTGCATTGTAAAAATCATTTTTGTTCAGATTATAATCAGAGTTTCCTTTTCAGGAGGTATGCAAATGTAAATTGGACGGACACGTCAAAGATTACCTGTTTCTCTAAATGACAATTTGCTCACGTTGTGCGTGATATACAGTCAACTCTCATTATCTCAAACTTCAGGGTATCAGATTTGTTAGATTTAGTTAACAGAAGTTTGAGATAAACGGAGTTGAAATGGTAGGAACATATAGCAAACTGAACCAATATTGCCCTTTATTTCGTTTGACTTATGCAGTACAGTTGACTCGACTCTCGTTATCTCGAAGTCCAAGGAACTCTCCGAAATCCTTCGAGATATCCGTACCTCGACATATCAAATTTGTAGAAATAAGGAAAAAAATTGGAACAACCACATTTCACAAAAGAATATGTAATTTGACTCCTGAAGTTAGAGATATATTGAAAATATTATGGAAAAGAGGAGAAATATTTTGTTACCTGTAGTAAGATTTTCATGTTTTAAACAGGGAATAGACTTTCGCTTCGAGATAAGCGGTTGATCGAGATAAGCGAGGTCAAGATAACGAGAGTCGACTGTTTTATTTTTTTTTAAATTTTTTATGCCCACCGCCTGCCGACGGAAACAGTGGGGCATATAGTGTTTCGCTGTGATGTTACGTCCGTAGAGCGTACATGCTTACTTGCGTATGTCATGTCAAGTTCGTTACCAGAGTCTAAGAAATGTTTAGGTTTACATTAAAGTTTACAGAGGTCATAACGTGGGTGCCTTTTATGCTAGGATGTTGAAATTTAGTATGCCTCTTACCTAGACCTAAACCTTTAGCTCTATGCTAAGTTGCCCTGGGTCATGCCTGGGTGGGACTAGAATCAAAATGTATAACAGATCAGATTGAGCAGTTGGAAAATAGTTGTTGAAATTTATGTATCGAGATATTGTTGCCATATGGCAAAGAACAAAATGCAGGGGTATCTGTGTACTTTGGACACATGTCTAGTTGATGTTTGAAATAACCAATGTGAACAATATTTGATTTCTGTTGCAGACTGACGCCACCGTATATGTTATTCATGATGTTCTACGTTTGTCTGATGAGGTACTGGTATAACGGTCCTATGTGGCCAGTAGAAAATGACCTTGGTAAAACTTGTGGCGATTATTGGTGGCGAAACTTGCTGTACATAAACAATTTCTTCAAAGCCAGCGAAGCGGTAAGAATTCGTAGTTTCAAAAATATCAAAGACAAGTTTTCAAGTAGACCGCGTCAAGCGAAAAAGTGCGTTCAACCACGCGCAAAACGCGCATTTCAGATCATTCTGCGCATGCGCAGAGTATCATCCGGGCCTTTACTCCAGATATATTCTGTAGTATCCAGTGATTCTGTTAGCAGACACCGAAGACCCTGATCAGACTGCGCGGATGCGCAGGCTGATCTGGGCCTTCGCTGTTCATATATGCCTGAAGACAGGCTTTTGCATGGCGAGACCGAAGTAAAGACAGTAGCGTATTTATCTTAACCTTTAACACTCTCTGGGCTATTTCAGCAGGCGTTGAATTGATATTTTTCTTAGTTTTCCCAGAAAATAGGTTATTTCATTTCATGCAAATTTTCTCCTAAGGAGACAATTTGCATAAAATATCAAAACCTATTTTCTGAGAAAATAAGTAAACTTTTCTATAACAATGTCTGCTTCTCAATGTTTTACCTAGCATGTTAGGTGTTAAATGATCGGACACTTTCGCCACCTTACCATACTTGATCTAAACATGGAACAAGTACATTTTGTAACAGCCATGTAGGCTAATTCTGCGCATCGGCTAAACCTGCTCGTTCAAATAGTTTGAACAAACATCAAAACCATTTCAATTTAGTGCTCACTTTCAAATGGTAAACTCAAAATACACTCGTATTTGTAAAATGATTACGAAAACACGTGTTTATGTGAAAAATAACACAAGGCTGCACGAAAGTCGCAATTAAGAAGACTGTCGCAAGAAAATATATACTTTATTATTCACATTTCATCAACTGCCCTGGTCTACCCAAACATGTATTTGAAGAACCAGACCATATTATTATTATAAAATGAGGAAAGAAATAAGAATTAGCCGAAAATTTTAATGTCTCAAACACACAGTTGTACGGTTCGATGGCCGAAACTGACAACGAATTTAAATTAGAGATGGTTCTACAGTGGCAAGGCTATAAAGGTGTCGCTAAAATGCATTTCGAAATTATGACCAGCACATTAGCTTAAGTGCGCAGGATTGATCGACAGCACTGTAACTTTTGATTTGTCTAAGACTTCTAGTCGAGAATATAAGGATTTGTCCTCTGTGTAAGAGGCAGATAGGAAAATCCGTCCCGAGGATCACTGTTTGGCATCACGTGGCTTGCTGAGTGATGCCAGACAGTGATCGCGAGGGACGGATTTTTCTATCTACCCCTCACGACCATGTTGGATTCTTTTTCTTGCACACCTTTAATTTCTGAACGTAGATTTTTAAATAATGCAGTCACATGGGTTGCTGACGTCCGCAATATTGTGATGACATTACTGTGGCGTTTAATGACGTCATTACGTTCAGTTACGTTAACCTTAAGGACGGCTTCCGTGACGTCCATTACAATCAGTGCATATCAGACACATGAGAATTCTCAAGTTTAATCTTACCCTTGGTAGAATTACCTGGGTAGGATAAGAATTTCTATCCTAGGGTTAAATCCAGGATTTCCTTATCTGGTGTGCAAGAAAACTGTATAAGCTGTGTCTGCGGCGTCTGATCAGGGCTGTACTGTTTACTCAGGTCTGCTTTGTCTAGAAGGGTGAATAAGGTATGATGATTTAATTTGACGAGAATAAAATTGAACCGGGGCAGGGCATTTCCTACAAGATTAAATGTGCGCCCAGCGAATACTCAGATCAGCCTGCGTACATGTATTCTCGCAGTTTGATCAGAGTCCTTGCAGGACACACTGTGCATAGCCAAGGATCCAAAGCGACTTTAGCGGACAGAGGAGACTATGATCAGCCTATGCGAATGCTTTCTGTGTAATTGAAGTAAAATAAATTATGTTTATTTTGTTTAAAGGAAACTGGATGCACATGGTAAATTTTCCGCCATTTTCACACAGGAGGCAGCTTTTATGATTTGGTTTAAACATATTTTATTACATAATACAAGTACAAGAAAGTAACAAATTTGACATACAAACGATATAGGATTAGAACGAAAGCATATAAATACTTATAGAGTTCTTCTCCTCTACGGTGTATATTTCGTTGTTGACTTGAAGGCAGATTGTTTCACAGATCAAGGCAAAATGTTGTGGATTATTTCATGTGAGAAGGTAAAATAAATTAGTTGACAAAACACACACAAAAATATAGAATAAAAAAAGAAATAACAATAAAGAAAAAGTAAAAAAAAAAAATGAAAATAAATAGATAAATAATAAATAAATAATTCAATAAGTGTTTGTATTAAGAAAACAGTAATAAGAATCAAACAGTGTATAACAAGGTATATGAAAATGGCATTCTTGGAGAGGAATAACTGAGCTTGCATCCACAGGCAGACAATGCAGATATTGTTCAGGACAAGTTGTACCTGCAACATGCATTTACCACAGATTTAAAACCGTTTAGTGTCCAATATAAATTTATGAACTTTCTCAAAAATGGCTTTGTTTATGTCAACAGAGAGGTTTTGAGCTGCCGTATAGCAGCAGATTTAAAGTAGGTGTCTGAACTGTAGAAACAGCGTTCATTAAAGCTGTGCGTTGAGTTTGGTAATGTGAGCAATGGAAAAAATAATGCTGCGAATCCTCGATACTACCACAACTACACAGTGGAGTTTCAGAGACATTTTTCAGGAACAGATCCAGATTCAAAGCACTGCAGTGAGTGCGCAAACGAGTGTGTAGGATCTGGAGACGGCGACTGCCAGTATAATAGTATTTCGGTGTTTGTTCCTTGTCTTTAGTTAAGTTATATTTAAAAGAGTTAACAGAATTACTTTGCTGGAGTTCTAATGGCAGATTATTCCATTCTTTGATGGCCGTTGGCAGAAATGATTGTTGATACTGAGTGGTTCTAGCATTGATTCCTCGTAGATTATTTGAATGCCTTAAATTATAATTAGAAACATTACTAATAGATTCAGGTACCAAAGAGGATAGATACTGTGGAGTTAAACTGTACCTCATTTTATAGAAAAGAGTTAACCTGTGATTTTTGCGTCTCTGTTCGAGAGTTTCCCATCGAATTTCAGAATAGAGTGTGTTTAACGAAACTAACTTTGTTGCTCCCGTAACTATTCTGGCAGCTTCATTTTGTATTTTGTCCAGTTCTCGTTTTTCGTACTGGGTACAGTTATCCCATATGACATCGCCATACTCAAGCAACGGTCTTATAAATACAATATAAATGGTTTCAAGAGATTTTCGATCGAGTTGAAATTTAAGTTTTCTCATGATATTTATTCTTGTCCACGCTTTTTCAGATATGTAGTTTATATGTTTGTGCCATGAGCAGTCTTGTGAGAATACTATTCCTAAGTGTTTATGAGAGTCCACTTCAGTTATTTGTACATTTTGCATAAATATTGGGGGGTGAAGGTTTCTATTTAATTTACGCGAAATTAACATAGATTCAGTTTTTGGAGGGTTAAAAGTGACTAGCCACTTAGCAGCCCATTGTGTTATTCTTCCTAAGTCAGCGTTAATACAAGCAGCTGCGGTGACGGGGTCATCGACGACAATATAAACACTTGTATCATCTGCAAAAAGTCGAATATTGGAACCTATATCAAGAACAATATCATTGATATACACAAGAAATAACAGGGGACCTAAGATCGAACCTTGAGGGACTCCAGCATGTATAAAAATCCAATCTGAGACAGCACCAGGCAGAACAACTCTTTGCTTTCGATTAGTTAAATAACTCTTAAACCATTCTAGGACTTGTCCTGTGATACCAGCTGCTTCAAGTTTCAAAAGTAGTCCTGCATGCCAAACCCTGTCAAAAGCTTTGCTGATGTCACAGAAGACAACCCGCACTTCTTTGCCAGAATCTAAGGCCTGACAAAAAGTATTATATAAATATGTAAGTTGGTTGACAGTTGAATCGCCAGGTATAAAACCGGACTGGAGCGAAGAAAGCAAGTTATAAGTTTGTAAATGATTATACAGATGTTTGAAGACAAGACGTTCAAAAAGCTTGTCTTCAGAGTTTAGAAGAGATATTGGTCGATAGTTATTTACAGCAGACAAGTCACCTTTCTTCGGAACAGGGCAAACATGAGCCTCTTTATAGGAAACTGGCACAACACCTTTGTGCAATGAATCATTGAAGAGTGAACAAAAAGGAGAAGCTAGTTGATGCGAAAGTTCCTTTAGAATACGATTACTCAGCCCATTTGGTCCAGAAGCTTTACCTACAGGCAATATCTCGAGTACTAATTCAACCTCATGAGGAGTCAAAATGATACGATCCAATAAAGAATCAACAGTAGCTGGAGTTAAATCAGGAAGAACAGCATTTTGTTGATCCAGGAGTGTTTGACTTTGGAAGAAATTGTTTAAAACATTTGCTTTGTCATGCTCGTCTGTGATTATGTTATTATTAACCTCAAGTGGCGGAACAGATGTTTTTGAGTTTGGAGCGATTATTTGTTTTAATGTAGACCACCAGTCTTTTGAAGAAAGGGATTCAGACCGCAATTTGTCTGCTATTTTGTCATTGTAAAACTGTTTACATTTGCGTGTCATTTTAACTGTTTGATTTCGTAATTTCTTAAACTTACTCCAGTCTGTTTCATTTCCTGTTCGTTTTGCTCTTTGATATGACCGTTTGCGTTTGCGAATATATCTTTTAATTCTGACGTTATCCAAGGAGGATCTGAAGGATGGATTGTAATATTTCTGTTTGGAATGTTATCTTTGGCTAGGTCGATTATTTTTGAAGTTATATTTACAGAGTATGTGTCAATGTTATCGTCGTAAAGAGCAGGCCAGTCTACTAAGGATGCTTGCTCACGTAATGATTGATAATTTCCTTTTTCATAGTCCCAAATATGACGTTTAAATGTTTTACGTTTTAGTTTAGCAAACTTGAGAATTCCGTATACTGGGCAATGGTAACGTATATCCTGATTCAGAAATGGGTCACCTATACCACTTAACAGCAAACTATTTTTGTTACTGACTATTAATAAATCAATTAAAGACGAAGAATTCTCAGTATAATGGGTGGCTTCTTCGATGGTTTGAAACAAAGAGAACTGGGTGCACAGAGCATTGATCTTTCTAGATGATTGCAAATTCAACAAATTGTAGTTAAAATCTCCCATGACGACTATTTCACGAATATTGGTATCTACCGCGAGGGCAATAGAGTCTTCAATATTAGAAAAGTAATTGTTATTCGAATTAGGCGGTCGATAAAACAGGCCAAATAGTATGCTTTTATGGATATTGGCTATCTCAATCCATATATCCTCTAAACCTCTAATTTCTAAGTCATTCCTCCGTTTATAATGGATACCCTCCTTGACATAAATAATTACCCCTCCATGAGCATCTCCTTCTCTGTCTTTACGCACTGGCGCCTGGTATTGCTGAAGCATAATATCTTCATTATCAATGGAAGGGTTTAGCCAAGTCTCAGAGAATGCAAGTATGTCAAATTCATGGAGCTCTGCATGAAGTATTTCAAGCTTCGGGAGGATACTTTGGACATTGTAGTGAACAAATACTTTTATGATTTCACGTACGCTTTCATCACGAAAACATACCTATGTAATTTTGACCCTTTAAACCCCACTTTTATATTGTAAAACAGAGATTTACAGGGGTATACATTATTTTTCTTATTTCTGCTCAAAAACATAGATTGTGGGTATCCGTTAGAACCGCCTCGGCGAGGCGGTTCTAACGAGTACCCACAATCTATGTTTTGAGCAGAAATATGAAAAATATCAGATTTTTTTTTTTAATCAGAAAAATTTCAGTTTTTGGTGATGAAATTTTCAATATATTTAAATAGGCGTGTTTTCATAATGCCTGCGCACAAACGTCTTCTGAAAAGAAATCTGCTTTAAGAGGAAAGAACTGGTTCCTCTTTCCTTTTAAAGCAGACCGCTTTTCAAAAGGGAGACGAAAACGAGTTTTGACAGAATTGCCTCCCTTGAAGAAAATGTATCGGTCCCCCTTACAGAAGCCATTTTCTTAATATATGTAATGTGTTTTCTTTTTCAAAGTGTATGGGACACTCTTGGTATTTGTCCAATGACATGCAGTTCTACGTGTTAAGTCCTCTTATGTTGGTACCACTATACTAGTAAGTACATCATAATTTCTTCATTGGCTGTATTCAAATATATAATCATTACTCTTAACTCTTTCGGTGCCAATTCAGACTACATTTGTCGTATGCTTTGTTTTTGTTTACTAAACTATCGATTGGAAAGAAGTTTATATGTAAAGTTGAAATACTGAATTTCAAACAGTGCAGATCCTGATGAGACGGCTCATGATGAGCTGTCTCATCAGGATCTGCGCTGTTTGCAAAAGCCTATTAATTTCGCCTGTGGCAGTGAAAGGGTTTAGCAGAATTGATACACTTTCAGGGGAAGGTAACTCGGAAAAATTATTTTGTCTCCCTTCTAAAAATGCGTTTATTCTAAAAGGAAAAAAAAAATAAAAAAATACGGGCTTGTTCTGATAAATCGGCCCGATTCCCTATATGAAAAAGAGACGGGTCGCATTTTCAAAACAGTTATATCCGGAAAGTAATGACACAATTTTTCTAGACGAAGTCTTATAAGATCATATGTGACCTAAGCCTGTCAGCCTCTGTATGGAAGAATGTACGTGCCTTGAAGCGATGACAACTCTCATGAAACGGTTATTTTTGTCAAATCTTTTGATTCAACTTTCATTGTGTGCATTTTAAATCATCTTTACGTTATGATCTTAAAGTTCACGCCAAAGTCAAGTTTCGAAAGTCCAAGAAAACCCTCCTCTATTTGGAATAAAAAATTGATAAAATTAATAATGTACATGGCCCGAAAGTTTCGTAAGAAAGGATTAATCCGTTGAAACACGCCTAACCACCCGCAAACAACTCCGAAATACCCCAAATCACTTTACATCACGAAAACATAACCTATATAATATTGACCCCCTTATATAGTAAAACTGGGGTTTACAGGGGTATACAGTATTTTCTTATTTCTGCTAAAAAATAGATTGTGGGCAGCGTTAGAACCGCCTCGCTGAGGCGGTTCTAACGCGTACCCACAATGTTTTAAGAAGAAATATGAAAAATAACAAAATTTTTCTCTGGAAACTTTTAGTTTTTTGGTGTAGATATTTTCAATATATTTGAATAGACATGTTTTCATAATGTCTATTTACCGTTTCACACCAACCCACTTAGGTGTCCTAGGAAGGATTGCGACAGTCATTCCATACATTTAAATTGCGGTATGTCAAATGAGAAGCTATCGTGCAAAGAAAGGCACCTACGACGGTGAAATTAGATATCAACTTCGTATCCTGCGTTACATAGAGTGGGGTGTGACTCTGACAAGGACACTGTCAAAATTTCGGGTGTAAAAATAAGGCTTCGTTTTAAGAACCTTCATTATAATATTGAAAAAAAAAAAAAAAAAAAAAAAAAAAAAAAATGCCAAGAATTACCTGCTATTCTTCATCACTTGTCTTCTTTTTTGAAGATGCTTCATGTTTATTTGTCTGTCTCCTTTATTGCAAATAAATTTTTGGATGTGTTATTGCAGATATTGAGCCATTTTATATGTCTTTTTACACCTACCCATAACACGTCTTTTTTTTTTAGATAGATATACTATGGACTCCAATTTCCATCAAATTATTGAACCATTGTCCGTTTTATATTAGAAACGTTTTTAGAACCTATCAGATGTGTTATAATTAATGAACGCTTCGCTAAGAATCGATCTTGCGCATGCGTCTGTAGATCACATGACAAACGTCATTACGTTTTCGATAAGAATGTGTTAAAAAGGGGTATTAACCTTTTGAAATTGCCTTCAACCCCGTGACCTACAAAATCCTTTTGTCTATTTACTGTTCCGTCATATCTTACGTAAAGGAATTTGTCCGTCACATCCCGAAATCATCCCTATATAATTTTGACCCCCTTAAACCCCACATTTATATGGTAAAACTGGGGTTTACAGGGGTATACATTATTTTTCTTATTTCTGCTCAAAAACATAGATTGTGGGTACTCGTTAGAACCGCCTCGCCGAGGCGGTTCTAACGAGTACCCACAATCTATGTTTTGAGCTAAAATATGAAAAATATCAGAGTTTTTAACTGAAAACTTTCAGTTTTTGGAGGTGAAATTTTGCTATATATTTGAATAGGCGTGTTTTCGTAATGATGTGGTGAAACAGTATCCACTCAGCCGCTAAAGTGACCTACATGTACCTAAGTTTCATTTTACCGTTATCTTTCCCGATGCAACACTTACAATCTCATATAGCCGCCGAAGTGAGTGGTAGAGGTTCATGTGAGCATTGCTAGAACGTCTAAAGTAAGCAAAAGGAGAACAATAAACACAAAGTATTATAATCAGTAGGGCTAGATAGTTAATACGTACTTGAGATTTCATGCACAGCAAGTTCAAAAATAGACAGAAATTACGCATAACTAGATTCACGATAATGCTAAAAACGGAAAAAAATGTGACCCAAAATTATTTTAATTTGACTCATGTAAGCATAATCAACCAAAATATATAAACAGAATGAAATCTGACAAAGTTAAAAAAAAACACCTGAAATGGAGATAATTCTCGGCTTATCAGAACAAATTTGCTCCCTAGATTCTTTCTTTTTCGAGTAGACCAAATTTCAGGAGGGGATTAATGTGCAGGGATGCAGATAAGACGTCACAAAAGTTGTCTCCCTTATAAAATTGACAGAAATTCTAGCAAGTATATCAAGTTCCTTGAGGTCAATGGCTGTTTGCCGCCCATTACGAAAACATGCCTATTCAAATATACTGAATATTTTACCACCCAAAAATGAAAATTTTCAGATAAAAAATTCTGATATTTTTCATATTTCTGCAGAATGCGGCGTCTGATCATGGTCTCCACTGTTTGCAAAAAGTTCAATAATTTTTTTAGGAATGTCAACATATATAGTCTGACATACCTAAAATCGAAAATGAACTCTTCCAATATATAGTGTGGGAGGGTTTATTCAGTATATCACAAACTTTCCACACTTTGCATCATATTAACAAACTGCCTGTTTAGTGCGTAAAGTAATTTAATTCCACAGATAATATGCATACTCCTGTGTATACTGATTTTTGACTGGGTCACTAAAAATTAAATATGCTCAAATAAGATGCCAAAATAACAGTTTCTTCATGTAAAATGGCTCTGAAGTGAAGTGAAATCTAAGTTAGGCGGGATTTGCTTGACAAATAACTATATATTAGCAACCTGTCGCGAACAATGAAGAGAACTCTGTCTACTGTGATTTTGTAATTATTCCCCTTTGCTTAAAACCCATGTAGTGTAATGCTGAAAATTCTTGCCCGGCGTATAACTCCTTAACCGTACGGAATATATTCATGAAACTTCACAGATGGCTGATGTTGTGTCGTGGAGAAGGAAAACAACACTTGTGATTTCGGTTTTTGAATTAACCTGTTGAAACCGTACGGAATTTATTAATGAAACTTCACAGATGGCTTAATCATATCTAGACGATGTGTCGCAGACAACAACTCCGGCCCTTTCGGTTTTGAATAAAATTCCCTAGCCAAAAACCCATGTAGTTAAATGCTTTCTTTGTGTCCAACTCATAACTCCTAGACCATATGGAATACATTCATGAACCTTCACAGATGGCTTAATCATATCGGGACGATGTGTCGGGATTAAGAGAGACAACTCTGGCTCATTCGGTTTTCTAATTAACTCCCCTTGCCTTGCATCAGTGTAGTGTCCAGCTCATAACTCCTAAACATGAAAAATAATCATGAAACTTCACAGATGGCTAAATCATTTCAATGTGATGTGTCTCGAACAAAGAAGACGACTGGCTAATTCGATTCGTGAATTGTGTCCGAGAATTATCCTCCCTTGCTTAGAATCCATGGGTGTTCTACTCATAAGTCATAAACCGTATAAATATATTCATGAAACTTCAAAGATTGCTAAAGCATATCAATACGATGTGTTGCTAATAATGACGACAACTCTGGCTAATCGTTTTTTTAATTACCTCCCCTTGCCTAAAATCCATGTAGTGTACGATACTTTCTTTCAGTCCAGCTCAACTTCTAAATCGTATGGAATCAAGTGGCATATTAGAAGAGGGCTTCCAAATCTCTCAATAACTAAAGAGACTAGCTTGTTAGTGAGAATATCTTCTGAAACCTGTTCTTTGGCTTTGAAACTAACAGTAAACTGCTGTGAAAGGAATTGTTTTCAGAAGAAACGTTAGTCTGTCATTCATGGCTATTATATATTTTGGGCCCCTATCAGTTAGCATACATGCACTAAAAGGTACCTTTTCCCCTTTTCAATACATGTCATGCTTTGATCAGATTTATACATGTAATTCAGTTTGATAAATTTTATGTCTCTACTTGGAGACAGTAATAACACCTTGAACGAATCACAGTTGTTTTGATGGTCACAGTTTGGTCATACATGGCAGATAAGTGCCTTTTCACGCAAACTAACACTTTTTCACCCGCATCACCTTTGTGCATCATGCAATAATCATGAGCACAAAAGAATGACATTAATTGTTTATTCAAGACTAGAGTGCTGCTTGTTGGCAGACAAAATTTTAACCAATCAGAACAGGGGCATCGTAACTAACTAGCCCTCTTCTTATATGCCACTTATATTATAGTCAAAAATAGTCAATTGATTTAAAATATCATCTGCTAATATTTTAGAATAGCACCTTAACCTTTTCCAGTCAATGGGCAAATATAGCAGACAAGAATTTAATAACATTATTAGACATTTCATGCAAATTGTCTCATTAGACGACAGTTTGCATGAAATTCAAATCCTATTTTCTGGGGAAAATAAGAAAACTTTTTCAAAATGTCGTCTGCTGAAATTATTTAGCATGCTAAGCGTTAGGCAAAGCTGTGCTTATACTATGCCCGACTTTTCAAAATTGTCCTATTTCCCTCAGGACAAGCTAGGAATTTTAAATAATTTCTTCTGGGGCAGGGAGTTCATAGGTTTAGTTAAAAGGAGTTTCCAGATGGTGATATATTTTTTCTAATAATTCGAAGAAAACATATATTGTGGGTACTCATTAGATGCATCTCACCGAGGTGCTTCAAATGAATACCCAGCGCATATGTTTTCTTCGAGAAATAAGAAAAATGTCAATTTTCGGGCAAGTAAATTGTGATTGGACAAGTGGCTGTTAATCATATCCTTGCCCATGAACAAGTAAAAATTTTAATCCACAATCCTGGTTCAGGTTCCATTTCGTTTTCAGTTCAAAAGTAACAGGTGTATTGGCCTGCAGTGCCTTTCTTTTTACATCCTGGTTGGCGTCTGGTATTATATCAAGCAGGGACCATTTGTCAGCAAACCAAATGTTTGACCGGTGAGTACATTGAAGAGCACATGAGACCCTTAGAAGATTTTCAGCCATGTTTTCCTGCACAAGGTCAGCAACGGCTGTGAACATTTGTTTTCTACACACCAAGCCTTATCTGAAAAAGCGTCTATTTTAAAAGGAAAGAATTTTCTCCCTCGCCTTTTCGCATCACGAAAACATGCCTATATAATTTTGACCCCCTTAAACCCCACTTTTATTTAGTAAAACTGGGGTTTACAGGGGTATAGATTATTTGACTTATTTCTGCTTTAAAGCATAGATTGTGAGTACTCGTTAGAACCGCCTCGTCGAGGCGGTTCTAACGAGTACTCATAATCTATGTTTTGAGCATAAATAAGAACAATATCAGAATTTTTTATCTGAAAATTTTCATTTTTTGGTGGTAAAATATTCAGTATATTTGAATAGGCATGTTTTCGTGATGGAAGAGAAGTGCCTGGACTACATTGTGTGCTCAACACCTCTTACAGTTGTTGGCAGATCGTTTTGAAATTTTACAGACGTCATTACGAAAACATGCCTATTCAAACATACTGAAAATTTTACCACCAAAAAATGAAAATTTTCAGATAAAAATTCTGATATTTTTCATATTTCTGCTCAAAACATAGATTGTGGGTACTCGTTAGAACCGCCTCCGACATAGATTGTGGGTACTCGTTAGAACCGCCTCCGCGAGGCGGTTCTAACGAGTACCCACAATCTATGTTTTTGAACAGAAATAAGGAAAATAATGCATACCCCTGTAAACCCCAGTTTTACTATATAAAAGTTGGGTTTAAGGGGGTCAAAATTATATAGGTATGTTTTCGTGATGTTCTGGACGTTTTTGTCATTGTCTGATGTGTATGTGCGTTTGGTATAATTTGAAAAATATTTTATCACTTTTTTCGTATTTTTAAATTAATCATTTTTCGAGCTGCAATACTTTAAAAGTGATTGATAGCTCGTAGTTTGTGTGCGCAACTCCTCCTACTAGTTTACGCCAATTCTTTTCGAAACTTTACAGATATTTTGTCACGGTCGGAATATGTGCATGTAGTTTGAGTACAATCCTGAAAATATTCATTTTTACTTTTTTCTCTGCCCTTTGCTGTTTCAGAACGGGGAAGCAATTTGACAATCTTTATGACAAACCTTGGACTCGGATAGGACCATATGTTGTAGGCCTTTTAGCGGGATATATTCTCTACAAAACGAATTGCAAAATTCGAATGCCGAAGGTACTCGTTGATTACATGTATATACAGTATTATACAGTAAAACTTCAATGACTTGAACCCGGATGGCTCGTTTACCATGCCTGATTCGAACTCGTTTTTGGGCCCCTAGGAAATTCTTTTGATAGCTAAAGAAATCAAAATTTAAGGATAGTTTAGGAAATTTTCTTTTTTTATATAATGAAAATCTGTATTGTGTGTATTCATTAAAACGGCCTCATTGAGGCGATTCTAATGAATACACACTCAACATACCATTATTTTATAAATGATCGAAAAGACATCCCTACATTATCCCTATTTGCCTCCTGACCTGATGCTATGATCCACCCTAGGGGTTCGACCTACCCATGT